>JANTCA010015277.1:2500-25642 GCA_024741275.1 Chironex yamaguchii | reverse complement strand
AGTATGATTTTAGCGCAATGTCGCAAATTTTCAAGGCGATTTTCAAGTTTTGTACCACAAAAAGATTGTTCAAATTCTGTAATTATATTATATCAGGAGATGACTATTGATCTATAACGAGAAAGCACAAGGACGAATTTCAATTTTTGATCGCAAATCGTAAACAAGTTGTAGTGTTCAGAAATTAGCTTTTCGATTACGCAAGAAAAATTGCGAAAGTCGCTCTGTTCAGGTTTTGAGATAACTAGCTTTCATTAGCAGTTTATTGCCTATGTGAGCTTAAAAAAATGTTGCTTTTGCAAATGGTAGTGAAAGCGTGAAGAGGCCTAACATTGGACTTCGATGTATTTGCATTTGCGACAGAATTAAAAATGTAATTATCGATTTGCAATCGTGCAAAAATTTGTATTTAGAAGCCTCTTAGCTGACAAACTTAAGATCTTGTGTTAAACCCTTTCCTTGTTACTTGAATAGCCTGTTGGAAAGTACACTAATTTCATAGAGTGTAAGAAAAATACGGAAATGCTGACTTGCCTAAGGTTTTGTACTATTTTTAATCAAACTTTGCCTGATCTATGGTAACATAAATTAGAGTCAACCAAAAATAAAAGCCTGCAATGTTTAGTCCAAAGGACCATTGTTACTCTAGTTGAATGAAAACATGTTGGTCCTATTTGGCACCCATTGTAGCCATGATTCCAAATCTGTCTTGGCACTGATGATGTGGCTAGTGTCCATTATGTATAATATGTTTCTACGTTTCTAAAGAGTGCTCAGTCCATTTCTTACTTTGGCACACGTTCTATTGCTTTTGATAAC
Source organism: Chironex yamaguchii (assembly GCA_024741275.1). Taxonomy (NCBI): domain Eukaryota; kingdom Metazoa; phylum Cnidaria; class Cubozoa; order Chirodropida; family Chirodropidae; genus Chironex; species Chironex yamaguchii. The sequence continues at coordinate 24,823 of JANTCA010015277.1, read as the reverse complement.
AACAAGACTCAAATATCTTGGATTGTGTGATTTCTCAATATCTCCATCACATGACTTCCTTTTCTTCCTTCAATAACGCAATATCTGATCGACACATGCTATCTGGCAGTACATGAAAATTTCAAATTACTCTTGCTTTTTTCGTACTTATACATCTAACTTAATCTTGCAATTTATTGGCTCATTTGCAGCTTTTACAATGAAATCATCGCGTTATAAGTATCATTCAGCTTCAAGCCTCCCAGCCAGCCCACCAAAAGAGCTTCTGATTAAATACAAGCCCCGCACTGTAAGTTGGATTAAACGAGTTACTTCACTGTATCTGAAAAGAAAAACTTAACTCCACTAGACTGCGTTACCTATTTACTGGTGGTCCACTGTAGTCTATCATTTTCCATTTAAGTCGATTTTGTTGTCAAATTTCCGTCTGCCGCCCTCTCTCACGGTACTCAGTCTCTTCTCACATGACAATAATTTGCATTTCTTCGCATATGGATGAACCTCGTAACTTTTATGTCAGTCATGCGTATTGAGATTTAGATGTCTACGCTGTTTCATCCCATATTTTGAAATGTGAATCGCATTTTCATCTAAATCTTTACAAATTTAGAAAGCGATCAAGGCGAATGTATCCCTGATAACCCTGTCACCAGGCTACGAAATTCAATTTAAGTGATCTTATCAACTTTATGTTATGCTATTAAGTAATACAAATAATTTAATATCTTAATTAATTCCTTGCTCTTCTAATTGTTATCCTTTCTGTTCCCTCAATCTCTAGATTGGAAACATTTGCAACTCATCATATCTACATTAAATTCACTCATGTGTCAAATGGCACTATGAAACTCAATTTGAGAGTGCAATTTCATATCCTTCTGTCTTTGTCCATAGGATTAATTGTATCACGGTGCTTGATTTATAGGTCTTGGTAAATACTGATTTTAATCTGGTCTTTCAGCTGCTTAAGCGTTTTATGTAAGACTTTGATCCAGTTTCTTGACAAAGCTAATTTGCCACACACATGTACAAATCCTATTGTAGGTTCGCAAGAGTGGTCACATGTTTCAAAATCAAGCTGTTTTTCCTACAACTTCATCACATGTTTGTGATCCAAGATTTAACTGATAATTAGAAGAAACAAGAATACTCATTGTTAGAGGCACTCTTTTCTGAGTTTGCATTAATTTGCTGGTATAAGCTTTGCATAACACGATGGCTCGTAAAAGTGTAGTTTTCATACTTTATAGTCTAATTTGTTCTGAGTTGTTTGTGGGAGGTTCAAAGGTTAGTGACCCTTTCCTACTACGTATGTCACTTGCTATCCATATTTTGATTTAATCGTTCTTTTATGGACACTAGCACCTAGCACTGACATCCAAACACTTCACTTTCTGTTTTAGTTACTTTCTTTCTTAATGAAAGCTTCTAGCAGAAACTCTAGTAGTTTATTTGCTGAACCGCCCCAAATACGCCTGAGGGTTAGTTTTCTAGTTAACACGAATCGTAATGGGAAGGGATGCTAAGGCCGTGGTTCGACAAGCACCGTGAATAAAAACAATTTTGATGTGGAACCTCTTAATACAATTAACAGGATACTCAGACAAGGAAGCTGCAAAACTTTCTCAACTGAATGAAATCGCTCACAATTCCATTGTAGAGTTAATTAATTTTAGAATGATATATCTTTCCTAAAATAAAATTGATTTGATGCAAATAAGGGGAACAAGTATATAAAGATCACAACATAGTACACAGTAGGGATTAAACTTAGCTAATCAGAAAACTAAAATATGAGTGCAGAATCAGATAATAACCAGAATACGGATCGAACTCAGGCAATGAGAAAAAAGGCACAAAAGGCAAAGCAAAATGGGAAGGAAGACATGGATCAAATTTAGACAAAATGGCACAAGCATAAAAAGGTGATAAAATACGGACAAAATGTGGATCCAACTCAAATCATGAGAAAACATGCAATAGTGCAGAGTAAAATGATGAGTAGATTCCATTTGGATTACCGTCAATTAAAACAGGCAAATATGCTAAGCAAAATGATAAACAAAATATGCATCAAATTCAGCAAATGGCAAAGCAAGTGTAAAAAGTTTTCTCAAATGCTAACAAGAATGAAGCTAAATCGTCCAGTGAAAAAAGTAAAAACATGTACCGCCAAGTGATGACCAGAATGGATCAAGTTCAGGCCATAAAAAAGTAAACATAAAATTCCCGTTCAGATACTACCGTGTTTTTCGGCGTATAAGTCGAGTTTCTAGGTCCCTGAAATACATTTGAAAGACATACCTCGACCTATATGCCGGTGACATATTTTTTGCAAAAACTTGCTCTGTATTCATAAGTGCAATGTACAGGAAATTTACACAGAAACGGATTTCCATTTGAACAAAAAATATTTCTATCTGAACAACTTTTGATGTTGTAACGTCCGGTTTTAGAATTAAAATTCATTCTCTTGAGGGTGTCGCGATTTTCGTCATACAAAACTTAAAATGCCAAAACGAATAAAGTATGAAGTAAAACTCAAGATACAAGTTGTGCAACTCGCTCTAAATACAAACAAGCCATTGTCAGTGGAATTTGAGTGTGAACGAAATGGTATCAAGAGACTGACGGAAATATATGGACAATGTTAAAATTGCACTAAGATCCAAGTGTGAAGAATGTTAGTGGCCCAGACTTGAAGAAAGTATTGTTTAATGGATGGACGATAAGAGTAGCTCGGGGTGTGCGGTGACAAGAACCCAAATCATCGTTTTAGGAGTCTGTGATAGCGCAGCGTATAACTATCGTTTACTTGAGTTTACCCGAAGAACTTTGACCTTAGAATTATTAAAAGTGAGCGGAAATTCTGCATTAAGGGCATTTACAAGGATCTTTGACTTCAGTTTTAAGAAACAAATAAGTAGTATCGTTTTTGGAGAAATTGGCAAAAGCGTGACGTCACGGTTCTATATCAACCTCCTCCGCCTTGAAAGCTGTTACAATCTCTAAGAACCTCTGCACTCCTTTCAAAAGCGTGACTTTTTTTTTGAATGGTTTCATAATGAATACCAGAAGCTCTTGGTTCTTGATTCTCTTGGGAAATATGCAGATGTCGTTAAGCAGAGATTGAAGGAGAGGAGTACAGATATGGCTGTAATGCCTAGCTGCCTAACAAGCATGGCATAGTCACTTGACATATGCCTTAGAAAGTCACTTCAAGATCATCTTTGAGAGCACTGGAACAGCTGGATGATCAGCTATTAGAAAGTATTCACACCTTACGACAACATACAATCAAGTCAAGGTCTGGTTTTCCAATGTATTTCACTGACCTAGAGAATTTACTAATATGCCGAGAAATACAGTACTCGTTTAAAAATTGGAGAACCTCTAAGACAATGGATGGATGGATGATGAGAAGATGATATTCTCCAGCAAGAATCGAAAAAGGAAGCTGAGATGGAGGAGAAACACAGCGCCAATGCCAAATGACGACAAAATAGATGATGGTTTGGAGATTGACCCCATATGATGGTGATCAGATCTCATACAAAGAGTTTGTCTAACTTTTCGGCTACTGGTACTCGGACAATAGGGATTATAAATTCGGACGTTTTCAAAATAAATACATTAATTTTTTAACTTCAAACAGCAAAGATGGCTTTTATCAATTGACGTAGTAAAATATTGAGCATTCGAATTGGATAAGAGCAATTTTGTGGGTCGACTTGCCTGATATTGCTAAAATTCACCCATCTTCAACTAAAAATTAAGGGCTGACTTATAACCTTGGTGCACTCCTACACTGAGATATAGGGTAACAATAATGCGTAACGATGTAAGCTGAAGAAAAAACTGGCATCAAATTATACAGTGTCACATGAAAACCAAATTCTCAATCAAATTTTACTAAAGCATAAACAGTGCAGCAAACATTGCAAACAGAGGATGGATTGATTTCGCTTTACAGAAAGTCAAACAGTAAAATTGGGTAAATACTGCGAGCAAAGTGGATCGACATGATTTAAAATTATGCCCACCAAGATACCAGCAAACTTTCCGTTTGGCCCCTATCAGCACTAAGCTTTACCTCGATTGACAGATGATTTCTTCAAAACAGATTTTGTCAGCAAAGTTAGTAGGCACTACTTCTACAGACTCCAACCCATAGAAATTAATGTTGTTACTATGTATCAATGAAAGGGTGATCCAATTTTAAACTTCTATGTCTTTTTGCGCTTTCTAAGTATGATAATCATAAATAGCAATGATAAATGTAACAATATTAATAAACATACAATAATAAAGTAAAATAAAGATGGTGCGAATACAATATTTTCTGATGTCAATATCAATTTTTAACACCTTTATTCATCAAAAGTTATATCTGATTATTTTTAGATAGGGTAATTAATTTTGCCAAACAAGTCTTTCAAAAGTAGTTTGGCTAAAGGAGGTTTTCTTTAGTATCATTAGCTCCCATCCCTCATAGAAGCCCAAACTCTGGAACTACCTTACAAAATGTATCGCAAATTAGTAACCAATTGAGGCGGCAATATATATCATCATTGTTGTTATTGTCATGATTATCGTGACATTTTTAATTTTAACTATAACTATCATAAAAGATTGATTAAGCTTCTCTATCGAATAACTTTTGGCATTGAAAGATTTCAATGAACATTATTATTACCACTTTTTCGTGCATTGTTGCATGTTTTTTCTATTTTTTGGACATTATTCATAACTTGTTTACCATTGTGCTGAGATATTTATACATGCTTTCTCTTCATCTATATTCTATCCCAAATCTGGATTTCTGGTGCTGCTGCATATTTTGATATCTGTTTTCTCATAAGCTGGGATGGAAACAACTTGCAATCAGTGTCTGTTTTGGCATTTTATGATTACCATTGCGTTGGCTGAATTCGATCTAGATTCCAGTTATCATTTGAGTGTTCACTTTACCTTGTCTGGTGATGACTGAATGTGGTCTAGACTTTGAGTCATCATTTCATAATGCGGTATTTTTTCTTTGTTTTCGCATTGGCAGTTTTCAATTCATGTTCTTGTAATAATTTCAGTGCGCCTTTTTGCTTGTTACTCTGTTGTCTGAGTTTTACTTGTGTTTTGTTGATCATTTGGCCACGCTATTTATACTTGGGTTCTTATTTGCTTATACTAGTTCCAGAAAGTGGTTATCACTTGGAACTGCATGTTTCGCCTGTTTTGATCCACTTTCTAATTACTGTATCGATGTAATGTTAACACTTGCTTTTCCTTGGTGCGAAATGAAGTCATGTTTTGTATTTAATCCTTGCTGTATTCATTATGCATGCTTTTCCCTTTTCTAAATTCGATCTAGGATTTAGATTTTTGGTCCTGCTGTATAATTTGAAATCATTTTCTCGTCAACTGGGATGGAAACCATCAATGTCAGCTTTATGAGAAAACAGGTTCCAAAATATGCAACGCCACAATAATCAAATTTTGGATCGAATTCAGTCATTGACTAATCAAGACAAGAACATGTATCGACATCTGCAAACTAAGAACAACCAGAGAACGCAGCGCAAAGTGATAACCAAAAAATCTGGACCAAAAACAGCCATTAAAAGATACAGAAATAAAATGACCAAAAAGCCATTAAAAGCAACGTATATAAATCTCAGCCTATGAGAAAACAAGTTTTGAAATATGCAACAAACGAAAATATTATTCTGGATCGAATTCAGCCAAAGACAAAGCGCGCATATCGCACAGCTAAAGGTAGAAGAAAATAGGGTACACATTTCGCTCTACGGGAAAACAAAAACTAAATCACGTAGATATAGTGAGCAAAGTGTGGCAACTTGATTAGAGATTTATGCCTCAACTTCATTCAATTGAAGAAAAGGGACGGAAACAATGCCCAAGTAATCATAAGAAAATACATCGATATCGACAATCTAAAAGACAACGAGAAAACGCATGATTGGCTAGTTTTGCTACATGTTTCATATAAATAGGTTGCCATATACATATACTTTCCTTTCTGACGTTTCATACTCTGAAGAGAGTCGGGCGGAAAGAGCTTTGAAGTATTTTTGAGCGCAATGTCGCAAATTTTCAAGGCGATTTTCATTGACAAATCAAGAAAAAAAGGAACATGAAAAGATAAGCACAATTTGGATCGAAATCATTCATTGACCAATGCACTCAAAAAGGAACATCAAAAGAGAACCAGAACTTGGATCGATTCCAGTCAAGACAAAGATAAGAATGTCAAAAGCAAAAGATAAAATGCCCGAACAGCCTTTAACGACAAGTGTATCAATCTCATCTCATAAGAAAACAGCTATCAAAATATGCAACGCCAAAAGAACTAGATTCTGGATCGAATATAGAAAAAGGCAAAGCAAGGATAAAATGCGAAGTTAAAATGCGTAAAAAACATGCATTCATTTCGCTCTACCGGGGAGCAAGAATTAATATTGTGTAAATAGATTAACAAAAGTGCAGCAATTTAACGTACATCAAAATCTGGTAACTATAAACAACTAAAGACAACTTTGTCAAATTAAGAAAAAATTCACCCTCGAGTAATGGCCAGAACTTTAATTAAATTTAGCTAATTAGAAAGCGAATATTAAAAGCTCAGAAGAATGATAAACAAGACTTAGAAAAAATTCACACAATGGTAAAAGAAGCTTAAAAATTCAGCGTCGATTGAGAACCAGCATTAGGATCGAACTATTTAAAGACATAGCACGCGAAAAGAATGCAGCAAAAAGTACAATGAATCCATCCATACAATTCGCTTTGTAGAAAGCGAGAATTAAAATTACTCAGTCGTAGTAATTCAAGTGCAGCAATTTGAGTAAGAAAATTTGTCTGAACGTCTTCCAGTTGCAAAACAAGGATAGAAAGCGCACCAAAGTGACTACACGAACATGCATGGAAATCTCCCGACTAAAAAAACAGCACAATAACACAGCCTGAAGTGATAACAAGAACCTAAATAGAATTTAACCAAACAGACCAACAGGCAAACAGACAAAGAAACGCCGCCGAAAACAACACCTCCTTGTCGGAGGTAAAAAGGATGCTAGACACAGAAAAACGAATCTCGCAAAGTTGTAAATATGAATCAGATACGCATAAAATCTATTAAAAATGTAGCCGTTTCATTACATCCGCCAAGAAGGTATTATTTCCTGCGGCGTTTGTTTGTCTGTTTGTCTGTCTGTCAGCACGATTATACAACGACTACTGGACGGGATCCTCATGAAACAGAACCAGATGATCAGTATTCATCCAGGTGAGATCCCATTGAATGTATAGGATCAATTCGGATCAAAATTTGAATCTCTCATCATTGGCCGATTTCAAAAATCGTTTCTCTGTCAATATTTGGCCGACTAGAAAGTGGCTTTGAGGGACAAAAGATGGTATCTTGTATCGCCTGAGAAATATAACATAACCTAAAATGTAGAGCCACTTTGTTTTTGTGTGTGACCCTGTCTTTTCTGTGGCCTTTTCGGCCCTGGTAGTGGTTCGGCACTAGCAGGCTGTCTTGTTAACTTTGTTGTTGCTGCTACCCTGTCTATAAGTTTATCAGACATTAAGAAGTTCATACATTCATGTTGTACGCTTATCAGCATCAAGCATTCAAGCTTTTCTCGAGTCATTCTTGTTCATAACCTGGTCTTCAATACTTTGAAGTTTGAAAAACCCTCTCGCATTCCACTTGCATTACCGAAGAGTTAGCAAATACTTGTATGCAACATAGAGGTCGTTATAGGAGGTGCTTATCAAGCTGTACTTATATAGGACTCAAAATGCGCAAGAAACACATTGCTGGCATATTATTCCTGGTTGTCTGCATGGACCCTGGGTTATCATGACAGCGTATTCTTTCTCCTTATTCCGTTTCTCCCAGAAAGGTTATTTATATATATTCCCTATGTGACATTCTTTTGGAAGAGACTTAGCAAGATTCTGCAAAGAACAGGCAAATGACTCACGATGATTTGTCAATGCACTGTGATCAAATTTCCCTCTTGATGACTCGCAAATATTTTTCGAAGATCTATTTTGCAGACCATGCAGGTTTATTTCGTAGAATCTTTTCGATTCAAAGCATGCATAATTGTTGTGCAACGCCTCATACTTTATGAAACGCTCACCCATAATCTATGCCACATTATCCATCAGAACGCTGTAGGTATTGATTTCATGCTCATTATCTGCATCAAGGAATGTTACTTGGTCAGCTGAAGCTCCACTCATGGCAGTTGCCCCTCCCTTTTCTAATCTTAGGCAGTTCTGAGCTGAACAAATTCCAGTATCCTGAAGTAATTCAATGTTGTGCTTGGCAAATCATGCTGCTTTTTTCCTGATTTCATCGAAATTGCATGAAATTGACTTCAACCTTGTTGTTGCCGATTCGACCAAATTCCACGACTGCAGGAGATCAATGCCTTTGGACTGCGGTTCACAGAGGTGTGGATTGAGGAGTTTGGATTGATGCTGTAGATTGTGGAGAAAAAATGTTTCGAGCTTAACAGAAATCGTATTTATTTGTCACGATTAAGGTTGATTGTTTGTAGCAAAAGAGAGTCATTTTAATTTGATGCAAGCATATTCATCAATCTTGTTTGGTTAAAGGGGCTCGCTGATGGCTTGGTGATAAACATGTTTGGAAGATGCTTTTTGAGTTTTTCGGTGAAGGCAGACAAGTCGGAGTTGTTGCATTGCCGATTAAAGGCAGCATAAATACATTGCAGGTTCAAGATCAAAGTTGTTTGTTGAAAGTGTGAAAAATTGGTGAGGTAGCTACATAGTGTCTATCTAACATGAGTATCTTCATTCATTAAAAAGTGTACACTCAAAAAGGGACTAGTGACAAAGATAAGGTGCCTTGATGTGGTTGAGCCAGGAGGACATGTCATCTCTAGCGACTGACTTGAGAGTCTTCCAGGTTAACAGACGAATAGGCAGTAAGAATTGGTGGGCAGAATTGAATGAGCATGAGTGGTTGAGTTTCTTAGAATTGACTCTAAAATTTCCAATGATACTAGCAAAATGGACGATTGTGTGTGTGAGGCTTTAAGAAATTTAACAACCAGATGAACCGGGCTGAGATGAACACAAAAACAAGTCGTCGATTGGAAAGGTTGAATTAGGGCCTGAGTTAGCGTGGCAAGGTGATTGATTTGACCTTGGAAATAAAATACCATTTAAAGTATCAAAAATAGATGACAACAAACCAGGCAAAATAGCAACCACAGAATGTGTAAGAAATAACAAGAATGGTATAGAAGAGATAAAACTCAAAACTTGCAATCTTGTCGTGCAATAAGAAATCTCAAATATAATTTTATAAAACATACACCAAAAGACACCAATATCATTTGCATTGATTGTTGCTTCGAGTGAAGAAAAACATGCACCATGTAATAATACAAAGAATTGAAGTGTCAATAGCTGTGGAGGACCAATCTACAGCTAAAGAAATTGATATTGAAAATGCCACTCTTATCTCTTCCATGCAAACATGGTTTCCGCATACAATATATATTTTTCTGGCCACTAATAAAAAGTTTTTTGCTCAAGATGAATTAAAAATCAATTCAACAAGTGAATACTGCAGCGAAACGTGAAGCACATTGTATATGAATATGGTAGTGTAAACCCACCTTAACTTTAATTCAATTTTAATTTCTCATGGAAAAATGTTTTGCCAGAAGCAAGAATCACTTGAATCACTAGATAGGATAACCTGCATTTTCAAAAGACTACCTTCGCTTGAAAATCAAAGATTTTAATAATAAAAATCTTAATAATTTAGCATGCACTATACCACATGAAAATTTGTTTGCATTTGTCTTGTGCATATCACAACTCTTTAAACCCCTGTTAATTGTATGCGCCATAAAATACGTTTTCTCGTCAAGACAGGTTAAAAAAAAAACGGAGACGTGGCATTCATCCTAGGTTATCGTATTTCAATCATACAAATGGGTGTGAATTACATACTCTCTACCTCCACACTTATAAATACCACTTAATTTAACATGACGGTGAAAACTATGGCTCTTAAAACTATCACGCATCATAATTCTACATCTGTCGTGTCAGCAATGAAGTAGATATTGCTAATTACAATCCTGTAAGATTCTTGTGTTTCCTACAACGTAAATGAAATCAGTGTTACACCTTGAATAGTGCATCCTTCAAATCGGCGTGTAATGTGACGGTCAGCATCTTCAGCTAAGCTTCGCAGCTTGAAAGTGGGATTACTTTAACATACAAACGGGGAATACCTTGTTCTCTTAAACTAGAGAAGATAAGTACGATGTCACAACCAAGAGATGACTCTTCTTGATTGCAACCAAGTTCAATGTCTTCTATCAAATAGAATTTAATGAAAAACTGCATCGTTTCCATTTCAATCTTATTTCTTATCGCATTCCCTTAACTGAAATTTCATCAAATAATTGTGCGAGTTATTGATTAATTGAATAATTGATCTTTTTGATTGATGATAATTGATGTGACCACACCTCGACATTCCGTTTTGTATAAATTACACAAAGTTCGTGACTCTCGTCACACCGCTTCTGAAGATGGATTCAAACCGTAAGCCTAGATTCAAGATTTTGGTAAAGTTCGATCTCTTTTTACTTAACCATAGTCACAACAAATCTCACTAGTTTGTCCTAGTAAGCAGGATTGCGTGATTATTTTGGCTTTTTTGAAAAATCCGTTAGCCGCAAAGTACAACTGTTATATTTGAAAATATATCTCTTTTTCGTAGCATACTCGTTACCAGGTATAAGCGATTCCCATCCCAGGAGTAATAGTATTAACCAGGACGTAAGCTCTTTATGAGAGTGAACTCCCGTTACCTTCTCCCACGAATGGTATTTTTTTGTTTGCGGTGACGCGGATTCGAGCTCGCAACGACTGGCTTGCAAGATCGTTGTCACATCCGTTATAGCACGGTGGCTTACTTACTGTTGTGAAACTTCATTAAAAGTTACCGCGGTCCTGCTCTTACAAGCAAGCATCAAGGTGTATCACTGAATAAGAAAGTAAAAGCACTAATTACAAAACATTACAACATATCCAACATGTGATAGTGAGGTAAAAAAAAAATACACTCAACTTAAAAAGGCGACCACCCCCTGGCAGAATGAAACTTTTTTTGTCGTATAGTATACTTACTGTACCCCTATGTCTTTTGTGAGGTTACGCGGGAGTAAAATGGTTTGCTTTGACGGAAGGAAAGATGGTTCTTGATTTCATTTTCTTCTCCCTACCTTCGTTTCACTTTCATTCTTTTCATTTGATTCACACAAAAGCAATCTGCAAACCAGTTAACAGTAATGGAAAACAAAGCAGAAACCCGGCATATTTCCAAACTGTGCCAGAGCGTAAGTTGATCTCGAAGCTGATATGTATCCAGGTTATTTCTGTGCACGTTTTCAATTTCCATTTAACTTTATTACTACACGATGGTTAAACCTTAAAAGGAACGAAAAGTTGTCTATTACAGGGACATAGTCGCTCCTAACTCCATGTGCACAACTAATATCGACATTTATTACAAATAAAGTGCATTATTTCATTGTTCTAATTATATCAACTGCTGTTTGCAAGAAACCTAAAGATATTGCAAAAGCCCCATATTGTACCTTATACAATCTACTCTATAAAAAAGGGCTTTTGATGAAGGCTACTGTATGCAATGAATTACGTAATTATTTGAAATACATATTGGCCTCTTTCGCGTGTGTATCTCAAAAAACAGTCTCGCTTTGACTCATAATGCATCTGCCATCCCTCAAAGCAAGAGAACTTTCATTTCAGCACTGTAACGCTGGCGGTTTTTCAGCGCCTGCGCATAAATGACAATTTTGTCCGTGTTCCCTTTATGTTTCTTGGCCTCAGGAGAAAAGTACCGCATTCTGAAATATGACCGCCTGAATATCACCCGCTTTGGATAACTGATGATGATTTTTCCAAATCTCGCCTTTGCTGTTAGCATGAAAGGCTTGGGCTGTCCGGTATTTAAAACCTCAAAGATCACCATGCGCTTTCCTTTCAATTCTGCTGTGAAATCCTTTTCTGCGAACAGTGGACGGATTAAGACCTCTTTAGCTATCGTCACTTGTTTGGCAAATCTTTCAAACATGTACCCTTGCATTGTAATACCGCTCATTCGGATTTTAAAGGGCTTGCGGAAAGCAACAAACGATGTTTCAAAGACGTTTGATTTCTCCGTGCCATTTAACTTGAGACCTGTAAGAAGTGGCTTGTTATTTACGCTGAGCAGATCAAGATTGAGAGAGCTAGAAAGGATATGATTCATTCCAGTCACCGTCACTATAATATGCGTCACCGCCCCTAAATTGTCAGAAAAAGAATAAAATAAATTTGCTATAGATCAGTGTCGCGTATCAACACTTCAAAATTAGCACAGTGGTAGTGTGCTAGCTTTGCGTGCGCAGGGCCCGAATCCACAACCAGTTCAAACCAAGAACTGTAAAACTCATGCAAAATGCTTCTATTCTTAGCACTCAGCAATTACGAATATATCATAAAAGTTAGACACACAATATAGCCCGTGGGTCAGCCATTATTATTTACCGTATACATCGCGCTCGCACAGCTGTATGGACCAGCGTCCGAGGAGAAGGAAATGAGAGCGGTGCATGCATTACGTAATGTCAGAAGAAACATCATGTCTAACAATTTGGTTCTTTTCGTTCTTCTATCAAAAATAGCAAATAAACAAACTCATGCTACCAAAGTTCATTAATACAATTGATGATTAAAAATTAACAAGCACTGTCCTATTTTGCGATATTTGGATAGAAAATGTATAGATGCATAGCAAAATTCACTCTTGACAGTCTGTTAAGAACAACTTGTACCTTTAACATTTTAAATAGTCAAATCACACTGCATAATTAGGCTGACACTCCTTAGGGCATGAAAATTCAAACGATAAGAAAGAAACAAACTGTTAAAATGTGCTTTAATTTACCCCATTACAAACAAATGGGAAATTTACTACCAAAATAATCAGTATATTTGGATGGTAGAAAAGTAATATGTCGTGTATTGACAAAGCGATTTTCTTTCTGACATCGACAAAGAATTCTTAACTTATATTGGAGAAATTGCTCCCTATTATCAGGAAATCGGATTTGTAAAATACGCTAGCATATTTTGCATCTTCGTATAAATCTTGATGCACGGATGAGTTAGAGACTTTGTTGTGGTCTTTGCCTTGAAAGCACTAAATACCTCTTCATAAGAAGCAATTTATATTTAGTGCCCTATAAGGAAAAAGTCTTAAACTTTTCTCCTTCTGTTTGGTATTGTTAGACAACAGCAAATCGGGCTTGCCAACCACATGAATTTAAATAACTCTCCTATCTTGTGCAAAATGTGCACTGATATTCTGAAAGGACTGTATGATGTTTAAAAAATCAAAGTGCACAATTGAGTAGCAGAAAAATACGTGAAAAGATGTCTTTTAGTCTTACGTTGCAACACAAAGCTTAATATAACATAATAAACTTTTTTAAGCAAACACAAGATATCTTTGGCTTCCAAAATCTTGTGGAAAGAAACAAAATGATTTAGAACCTCAAGTTTTTACATTTTCATTGTAAATGACATAATCAGAACATTAAGACGACAGTAATATCGGAGATCTTCTTAGCACTGTGAATCGCCTGAACAGTCATTAGAAAAATAATATCAGCCTGGTATTTAGCAATTTAAATTCTCAGGCTGCAAATTATCTCCGGCTTGAAAAAAACTTTCTGCCAATTGATAATTTATGAGGCCATATTCAATACACACTATTTTCTAGAAGCAAGGTCTGTTGCACAATTTGGTAGAACGAGTATTCGTCCATCATACGATTACCTCTCTTAACAAATGGTAGTTAAAGAATGTTTTTAAATTCACGTCCCACTACTGCTCAATTAATGTAACTTTCTGTTTGAGATTATTTTATTTATGCAAAGAAAGAAAGAGGAGAAAAAAAGAAAGGAAAAAAACCGATCGGCAGCAGCAGAGGCAATTGAAAAGACAACATTCACGTGTAGTGAAAAGATTTGTTGCTACTCACCAACAAGAGGATATTCCACTGGAATCATTGGAGGACCATCTTTTGGCTTCAAGAAAAACAGGTAGCCAAAATCAATAGGATCATTTGACATGGATCTTGCAACAAAGTCGTGTTTGCCAACATTTTTGGGAAAGTTAATGATCCAGAATCCTGGCTGTGGGTTGTTGATGTCGTAAAACTTAGCTTTAGCCAGTGTCACGTTAGGCTCTTTTTCAATTCCAATGGGGTTAATCAGTTGTACATACTTTGCTCGTCTTGGAATAGAGACAGTGACTGAGACAACGATTTTGTTTATGGTTTCATCCACAGGAATCATGTATTGATCAGTTTTTAGATCAGCCCTGCGGACTCTTCTTATCCTTTTCACATTTTTAGTTCCCCCTGAAGCAATGATATTAGAACTTAGTAGATTGTTTTTCACCAGAATATCCAGTTTTTTCAGTTCACGGCTATCTGCCAGTGAAAATACTTGCCCAGATGTGTATGCAGCCACGTCGTTATAATCCTTGACACCTTTGCCGCAACCAAATATTTTTGTGAAGAAATTAATGGTTGTACCTGCGCTGTTTGCAGCAATGTCAAGTGAAAGCAAATTGTCGGGTGTTTTGTCTTTAGCACTTGCATCTGTAAACACATACATTGGGGATTCATACCTCGGACCGGCATTTAATGCCCCCAGCATACCACTGAATGCAAGTTCTGGGCAATCACCGCCACCAGTAGCATTAAGTTTACTTATAGCCTTGACGAAATCCAGCTTTTCGGATGAACTCTTATGTACAACAGGACCATATCCTACAAAGAAGGACAAGTTTTAGAGTTTACAAACATAAGTCATAATTAACCTTGAGAACAGATGCTAGCGTCTTCTTTGAAACATGAACGAAATCAGATTCAAGTTCTACTATGAGTTTGATTCCTATTTACTTCTTCTTAGTGCAGCTATTATGGTAATGATTAACAAGTCTGTAGTAGTGCTACGGTTATGACTGCACTTGTGTCTCCTGAGGTAACATAAACAAATCTGGCGAAGGCTTGAGCGGAAACACAAATAAGAGAACGTTGTGAATTGCGCTTCTTCCGCCCGCTACCCATCGATGGGTTGTAATACCAAGGACTTTGATAGGTCCTCCACCAAACCTTTGTGCCTGATTAGTCAATCAGTTTCAATGCTGACCGTTGAGTCTGATGGCTGTGTGTTGGAACCCGGTTGGCTCCTCAGTTTGATAAGGAAAGTAGAAAAGTAATTTTTCGGTCAAATGAGCAGTCTTTGACAATAAGAATACGTCCCAGGAAGGCTACCAGTCTGTAGTTGGTATTTAAACTTATATTCCGAACCAGAATCTTGCTTTAAAAGTGAGCTGATCACATATTCCCGTTTATTTTAAGCAAATTGAAGTTTCCTTGTTGCCGCAAGTATTGTACGTTCTTTACCGCACCGATAGTGACGTCAGATTGAAAAACTTTCCCGCTTTTTTCTGTCAACCACTTAACTGCGAAACATTTTGTTTTTAAGAAAACAAGACGAGCTAACTACAGCTAGAACTCCAAGCTAACAAATAATAAAGACATTTAGTGGCTGATGTTCAGTGAGTGTAACTAACAGATCTTGCTAGGTAGATAGGGATAGAGTTTCGCAGAGCATTATACGATAATTTTCTTAAGTTCCCAGCTTC
This sequence comes from Chironex yamaguchii, assembly GCA_024741275.1. Lineage (NCBI taxonomy): Eukaryota > Metazoa > Cnidaria > Cubozoa > Chirodropida > Chirodropidae > Chironex > Chironex yamaguchii. The sequence goes on along the minus strand of JANTCA010015277.1, from coordinate 9,010 downwards.
CCTGAGCTTCTTCTTACCTGGGTCATTAAAAGGTGATAATAAGTAATCAACATCAAAACCACGTGATTCACGAATGATTGATTTAGCAATTGCTTTTGCTGCGGCAATCTCATCGCTCATACTTCCAGTAGTATCGACCACAAACATCAAGGTTACATCACCTCTACGGGCTAATATGCGATCAAATTTGTCTTTACCAAGCTTTTTCTCAAGTGAAATTAAGTACGATTTTGCTGCTTGATCGATTTCTGGCAACTGAAATCCCTCTCGAAGCTTGTTCTACAATTTCGAATGAAATTACGCATGATTATAAAACTCAGAATTTACTAGTAAAAGCTTTCTAAAAACTATAAATACAAAGGATGAAAATCAACAACATTTAGTAATCTCTAAAGAGATTGCAGACTCAAATGGTTTAAGTAACAAACTTTAGATTAAACCTGAAACATAGTAGTCGATAGCTGTTGGCTTATGGTGATATTGTGACCTTCTTGGGGAACAACAGTCAGGACATTAAAATTGAACGGCACGGAAAAAATTCTGTTGGCTGTTGCAAGATCATATTACTGCAGCAGAACATGATAGGAGATGGTTGCTTGGTCGTCTTTTTTTGCTTTGCTTACTTTTTAATTTGTTTGATTATTTTTTCTTGGCTTCTTTATTTTGCTATTTGTTTGATTGATTTTTGTTGGCTTGTTTACTGTTCTACTTGCTTTGTTGTCTGTCATTGGCTTGTTTATTTTTGACATTTTTATTATCATTGCTTATTTTTTATGCTTATCCAATTGATTGCGCTTTGTTGGTTTGCTTACTATTTGCTCAGTTGTTTTATTTGTTTGTTTACTTTTCAATTTATTTGAACATTTTTAATCACAATATCAGTCTACAACTGGATTGTGATGAAAAATTATAGCCTTGCAAAAGATGTCTCTCAGACGAATCCATGAAAACTATAGTGGTATAGGTATTAAGGAGCAATTGCACTTTATAACAGGAGGCAGTCACTTATTTGTAACAAATTAAATTTCAAATTATACAAATTTTATTCTTAAAGATTTGATTAAAATACACTTGCAGTGATCTAAACATTGGGACCATACTTTCTATGTCGGAAACTTTTGGAAGACTTTACGAACCTTTCACTAAAGATCAAAGCCTGACTAATTCCGTGCTTGCATGATGGTACTAAGAGAAGCAGCGTTGCAACCAACAAGTAAGAGGTTGCCCTTCACAATAGTAAAACACGGAGATAGCGCGTACGCACACAGCTAAACAGATAGGCCACAGTTTCATGAAAATATCAAATTTGCCTTAGATAAAGAACAACTCGATGATCATGGTAATAGTGATAAAGAAGAGATTGATGATGATATTGAAATGAAAGTGATGCAAAACATTACGAAAACTCTTTAGTTGCTTTTCTGTTGATAACAGTTGTTACGAATGAAGCAAATGTATACCTGGAGGGATTGGGAGCACATTGCAGAACGTCTCCTTCAAACTATTCTTACTCATTATGCTGCAATTTACGTAAATCAAACGGGTAGTTATTATAAAACGTGGATGTCCTTACAACGATTTCCTTCATGGATACGCTGAATGACATCAGTTCTTGGCTAAAGCTTGAGTAGTCAGCCAGCGTAACCTCAAACAATTATTTTCTGCTAGGAATTCAAGCTCAATCTTTGTTAAGATACAACTAATAAAACCGAGCTTGTTTGGGCCCAGTTTTGTGGATGGGAGGTCAATTTGGTGCAGTTACACAGTTCATCATTATCAGTTTTGTTTCTGACACTACGTATATTCCATATCAACTTGCCAATTCACATTCTTCACAACTATTTAATGTGACCAGACTGCTTCATTTATCTATTTCTGAAGTCATTGTCCTTGACGTTGAATATTCCTGTCAACCAGTAAATAGTTGGTTGGAATTTTTCCGTCGCTAACAGTGATGTTTTCTCTAACGCCTCGCAATTTGAGACTATCAGAGCCCCCAACAAAGAAACCAGGTTTTCCTGCATGTCAACCGACTATCCTGTTCTCACCGTAAATGATTGATATGTTAAATAAACTGCATTTTATGCTCATGGTCACTACAAGATACTGATGCCATGAATTTGCCTGAAAATGACTGCTTACTCTCTCTGAATCCTCAACGAACCCACACAAAAATGGCTATGTCATCAAGCTATGTGAGGTACAAACCGGAAATGTCCAGCCCTACCACATTTTATCCCATCTTGCATTTTCTAATTTTTCGGAGCATGATGAGATTATAGTGAGAGAATTCTGCAAAATTAAGACTAGAATGCCAGTCAGTGACAAATGACATTTTATGGAATCTATGTTCTATCCAGCAAAGGCGCCTGCCGATAGTGCAGGAGGCATAGATGGTAAAAATACTTCTAGCTGCGTTAACAGACATCCATTTCCGTTCTCTCTATGTCATGAGTCTATGATACTTTGGGGAGGCTTTTGTCGCCCTGAATGCTTCAAATGCAAGCTTGCAATAAAAGGCTACGCACAATGTTAAGCCATAAGAGACATGCTAGACCACAAATGGGTGCATTTACAACAGCTGAAATATATTGTTAAAAATTGCTTAGTTTAAGGCCAGGAAGGTAATCTCTGTCAATGGCCGTGCAGGGGTAACATTTTCCACGCCAGAAACGGTCCTGGAAAATCTACTTCAAAAAGTAGTGTCTTAGAAAATCATTACCAATGACTAAAAGTTATTAGTATTTACTTTCATAATAGATAGTTTTAATCTGATGCTCGAAAGATAGTGCTTTGTATAAACCATATTAATATCTAGAATTTCTATATAAGAAGGCATACAATGCAATTTGCTATTGTATATAAAGGAGAGAACTAAAGTCAGCATTTGGCTCAACAGACAACCGTAGCCAAAGAATTCAAAGTTACTTTACATAACTTCATTTTTTCTTTCCTAATGTTTGGGCCATACAGCTTTGTAAGCACAGTATATGCTACTGTAGGGGGCTGGCCCACAGGCAAAACTGTGTGCTGTACTTCCATAATCTATTCCGTACGTGCTGAGTGCTATGTAAAAAGCATTATGTACCATTTTTAACATCTTTAGTATGGCTTGGGCATAGTTTTGAGCTCACAATCTTTCGCAAGCAAGGCGAGTACTATACCATCATGCTACTGCTGCGGCATGTGTGCAACCATTGTGTAGAGTTGATAAGACAATTATGAAAACGTAACCAAAAATGAGGACATTTAAAGCGTTTAATACACCACATGAGCATTTGTAGTATATGGAGCTAAATGTAGTGCTTTTACCCAGAAGATGTCTCTTTGAGGTACGTGCCACCCCATATAGTTTGAGTCTGTAGTTAAAGAACATGAAATAGCAGCACTCCGAGTCCGCAAAGCCAGTATAAATACTTAAACAACAAGAGAGTTTTCCCTTGTAAGTTGACTTTTATTAGGACATAAAGTAGCAAAGTTGCTAACTTTACCGCCCTTTTGAAGATGATAACGATCCATCTGCGAATATTTCACCTACAAGGCCTTAGTCATGCAAAAGAGTGTGGACTAGGCACAACGTAGGTGATATCTGAAGAGAAGAGGGGATGGGATCAAACGAGCGAAAGAAAAACAATTAGAATAAAGACAAAGGACAACAACAAAGGTAAGAATAGATCTATGGATAAACACAGTAGGAAGGGAGAACTATGGTAAACAAAATATACATATGAGTAGGAAAAATTTGAAGTCATAAAGAAAAAAGGAAAAAAAAACCAACAAGAATCAATTGTGGATGTGGTTTCTTCTTTCAGATATCAGTTCAAATTTAGTAATTCAGAACAGTACCTAGGAAACTATTCAGCTGGAGCCAATCAAGCTACCAACATAACATGAAAATTTCAGAACATGTTCTGCAGTTTTTGAGACAAACTAACTAACCAACCAATAAACAAACCCCAGTGATCACATAACTTTTTCGGTAGAGGAAATAAAATACATCAATTGTTGAAGTTACAAAACGTCTTAACAAACATCTTATAGTGGTACTCCTATTAGTTTGGTTGCATCCATTAAATTTTGCATTTTGGAGAATTACTCACTTAAATGGTGACCAAACCTAATAAATCATTGCTGCTAGCATATTGCTTCGCTTTTATTTAGAGTATTAGGAAGGGATTAGGGTTGGTCTGCTAAGAGTAGTGGAGGAATACATATAAAAAAAGTGTGGTATAGGTAGTAAGTGATCTAACGCTCTGAAATATTTGGCAGTATATTAGTTTTTATTTATAAAACGTCTTTAAATTAAATGTAATAATCATTCTAAATCTGTGTGAGGGCAAGAGTTGATCAAAGAGGGACACATATACCAAAACAAGGGTCTTATTGACGGTTACTCTTATCATGTTGAGTCAACTTGTGCAAGATTCGAGACAGTTAAAATTCACTATTCTGAACGCCTGAGACTGATTGCTAGTTATCTAATATACTCCAATATTAAACCAAAAAGCTTTTCAAATGATGTCGTCCTACCTTGACAAAAGTAAAGAGAGCCTTTCCCAACATAGATTTCGTGAAATCAATATCCCCTCCACTGACAGCTGCTTCAAGGTATGATTCGATTTGCTTACGTCTTTTGGCAGGTGAGGTATACAAGAGGCGTGGACTTGTCATTCCCAGCTCTCTAGAAACTCGAGTTTGTATTTCAAACAGTGATTTGAAAAATCGTGCTGAAAGAACAAAAAGGGAAGCGTGTATTAAGGCACAGTGATAAGTAACAAAACAAGTAGATACATACCTTGAAAAGCGTACTAAGGATGACAATGTTAAAAGTAACCAGGATTTCCTTACGGCCACCGAAAGCGATGATGAAACTCGGGTAATTTTTCTTCACAATCACTCATGTTACTACAATATTCGGGAGATTTAGATGAGAAAAAAGCAAAGTTTGATTGCTTTAGGCTCTTTAAATATTACAGGTTTTCTTGGAAATGTTTTCCGCTATTTATGCCATAGGTCATTGTCGGCTAGGTGCATTGTAAATACGATTGGGGTAAATAAGCGTTTGGAAGAGTTTTGGCTTTTTCATGGAGAACTACATAGCACTTTGTATTGTGGAGTTTGTCGGAGTTTTATTATATATAATTTAAAGTATTTGGTTCGTTTAAAAATAAAGTGACAGACAAATTGAATAAAACAGATAGCATGCGTCAGATGGTGACCAAATCCACGACCTTAAAGTTTCTGGTGTAGAATGCTTAGACCAATAAGCTACCAAGCCATCGTTTCTTAGAGGTGAATTTTCAGACGTAATTTTCATAATTGCTTCATTACAATTTTATCACTATCTAGGAAAAAACTAAGCTTTTTGTTTCTGTCAAAAGTGCAAATGGCGATAAATTGATACCCTGCAGGTGCAATACGCATGCCTCTTTTAAGTGAATGAGCCAATAGAAAGGCAACCAATCATGTAAATGGACGATCGAAGATAAATGACTAGAACTCTTTTTACCTTTGCTGTTGAGATGTTTAGCTTAGTAGGAAAGGCATCAGTCTCGCACTCGTGAGACTCGAATTCGACACTCCATTTGTCACAGTCTTAACTTCACTTCTCCTGACGTATCTCAAAAGCGAAAGCAATCTCGTTTACTACAGGAAAGTCTTCAGAAACAGGGGATTTTTGGTGGTTTACTAATGGAATTTTGTCTTGAAAAGTATATTACAATGTCAAATAACTAAAGGCACATAGAAAATTCCTATCTCCGCCAGGCTAATATGATTGTTCAAACAGCAAAGGTATTCCCAATGACGATGTCCTTGCATGGTACTTTGACGAAGACTTCATTACCAAATATTGTAACTGGATTACCCCGTGAAGACTTCCTCACTAACAATATGAATATTTTGTTGCCAACAAGTCATCTAGAATTCAGTTTGTTTCCGATCATTCTAATCAAAAACTAATCAGTTTGAGCAAGTTAAGCTACCAAAATACTCAGATTTTTCGTCGGAATTCATCCGTAAAATTCTGAGTTATCGTGCTAACGAACAGACAAACAGACAAATAAACCCTAGCAAAATCATAACCTCTTGGTAGAGGTAATTGTCCCTTGAGGTTCGGATGACGGAATTGGAAATTACAACTCTAGTGTAAAGCAAGAGACTGATTGTTTTGACACTGCTGGTAGATGTTTAGCTGAATTCAGGACTAAGGTTGCTGCAAAACAGCTTCCGATCCGGATGCAGTCTATTTAGGATTAACGAGGGGTGGGGGTCTTTCTACAAGAAGTGACCACACAAGGAAATCGGGTGGTCAAGTTGTTTTCCTGTTAAATATAAATGCTTTTAAGCCAAGCACAGATTTACGCAATTTTCCTCGTTTAAATGCAACAGAAGCCTCTCTGTCAGTTCGCGTTAAAATAGCAGTGCATTAAAGTCGTTAATTCGACACATATTCATTTTATCTCATACCCATCAGTATTCTAGTCTAAATGTTAGATTAATGGGATACAA
>JANTCA010015266.1:9924-25644 GCA_024741275.1 Chironex yamaguchii | reverse complement strand
GTAACTAACAAATTTTGGTAGTTATATATTTAAGGCTATTTTCTTGTAGTAGCTTTATCGAAAGATAATAATAATAAAAATAATAATAATAACAATAATAATTAGAGGCATTGACACGGAAGCAGTTTTTGACATGAAATCCTTATATCTTTTAAAATCACCATTCTGGAAGTGTATATAGGAGGTTAATTGAGTATAAAAAAGTATTGTAAACTTATTAGTCATTATATTAAGTTCAGTAATGACATCGTTTCCAAATCACGATTCAAAATTTTCAGCACCGAATCCTCGTGATTACGATGTAATGAATGTCACGTCTATGCCCGTAACGGTTTAGAAAAGGCGATGCGTTTAAACGTTAAGCAAATAGTAAAGCGAACACATTCTGGTCCAGTACAAAGTGCTCCGGTACATTGTCAACCGGGTTTAAGTAGCTTTTTTCGTGCATATATGATATTGCATGGTATCATTTCTATTGTAAGGAATGGGATGAGGATTCCACTGTTGGAGTAATACTCATGAAAGGAGCAGGAGAAAAGGCTTTTTGTGCAGGTGGAGATGTCCGAGGTAGGTGCTACAAATCCTTACTCATGTGCCATGTCTTTATAAGTTATAACATTTGAATCTTTACCATTTTTGTTGAGAAGGAAACTATCCATGCGCGAATTAGTGACCTACAATACTTTAGTCATGCGACAGAATGAGAGGGAAGGATTTGTCGTCATTGACACGTAAAGAAAACTGGGACCAAACCACCATAGAAAGAACCAATCAAACTGAAGATACAGGACAATAGTAAAAGCAAGAACAGATAGAAAGGAGAAGAAAGCCAGAAAAAAAAGGAAAGCCCAAGGTGAAGGAAAACAAAGACGAATTGACAGAAGCATGTTGCAAATGAGCATTTTCTCTCAGCTACATACAAAAAGGTCACACATGATTCAATTACTAATGTACACTGGTCTCTTTGTAGTAAATTTGTAGTATATGTATTATACTTAGTAGTAATTGGAAATGTGTATGATGCCTTTTGGACTTGTGTTAGATAAAGTTGTGTATGTCACTAGTTTGTCATCTTGAACTTTGGAAGTCCTTCACCAAACCTTTGTGCTGTGATGGCACGGAGGTTTGCGTGTTGGCTTTTGAGTCTGAGGGTTACCAGTTTGAGCCTGGTCGGCTCCCACTTTGTGTACCTATTGTGGTAATGCTCCACTCTTGACAAATATATGTATGTACACCTATATATGCATCCATCTATTCCGTGGCCGTCGTCTACTACAGTGTCAGGCAACCTGCAAAGTCTTACATTTGTCAGGTCAAGCCCTTTATTCTTTCTAATTTATCAAACTATTGCAATCTTCTATACTGTTTTATATCCTTTTATGGTAATAAATGGTGGTCTGTTCCTCGACTTCATAATGAAAAGCCTGTCATGCAGGCTAACATTACAATTTTCTCTAATCATTTGCATAGTTTATTAAAGTTTTGATTTTTATGTGGTACTCTTTCACTCATAACTCAATGTTTTATTATGTTAGCGAAAGTGCACCCTTGACGTTTGCATTGAAATTTTGAATTTGTATCAACATAATAATTCTCATATACAAATATTTTTTATAATGTATGCGCATTTACAAGTACTTTCCGTTCGTAATTTGTAAGGGCAAAGTTTGATATCGCCTCTTTTGTTTTGCCAGCCATTGCTGAAGCAGGAAAAAGTGGCGACTCGCTTCCGAAAGTCTTCTTCGGGGAAGAGTATATGCTAAACAATCGCATCGGTAAGACCCTGATCAAGTCGTTTTGCAGCACCAGTATTTTACGTTGTTATGCTATTAAATCTCATTCTATTTAAAGTGGTGTCGTAAATAGTACCTTTTGCAGTAGCATATACCTCGTGGAGCAAATTTTGTCCTGCTGTGTCTCAACTATTGAGCAACCTTTGGACACATCTTATTGCATGACTTCGTAACAATAATACTGACTGTACTGTGCTCATGGACGATAACCAGCGGTATAAAAAGAGCGATTTATTTAGCTTGAGCTATACTTGTGCAGCGATATGCAGACTCCCAACCATTTTCCAAGATTTGCTACTCTTTGACTGGTAAATGTAAACTCGGTTAATGGCTCAATAAGAACATTATTCTGGCACTGTGTCATGGGTAAATATGTGTGCAAGTATATGTGTACGGATTTGATTTATTCCTTTATGCATTGATATTATCACTATGCGGTCACAGGTCTACTGTGTTCTGTAGATGTAAATAAATGAACTTAACATTAGTAACATTTCAAATCCGACTTAAGTTTAGAAAATATTTGCAATTGAATAGTGAAATAATTCATTAGTACGTACTTTACTTAATCCTTGAGCTAGTTCGGAACGAATGTACGCGGCCACTGTGCATTACCTCCAGCCATGTCGTAAATGATACTGAAATAATTCAAGTTATATAAAGCATAGATTTTTCAAGTTAGATAACTTGAATTAGATTTTTTTGTCACCAGTGGTGTTATTTTTCATATCTTTTATTTAAAGGAAAGCTGAAGACACCATTTGTAGCTCTTATAAATGGAATTACTATGGGTGGAGTAAGTTTTTAGCTCATGTTTAGATATCAGTGTTTAATTTAACAGCATAGAAGTAACGTGCTGCACCGCAGACGTAGAGACGTTACACGTAAAAACCCATTTGTCACAATTATTATGGGCCATGTCAGATCCTGACTTTGGCGACCATGGTCTTGAACTGTGGTCTGTTCTGTGTCACATTGACAAGGTTACCCTCACCACCTCCCATTAAGTGTCTTAGGACATCTCTTTTCGTCTTCTAGCACATTTGCCCTATCCATACGTCTTCTAGCACGTTTGCTCTCTCCATACGTCTCCTAGCATGTTTGCCCTCTCCATACGTCTTTCAGCACGTTTGCCCTCTACATATGTCTTCTAGCACGTTTACCCTCCACATACGTCTTCCAGCACGTTTGCCCTCTACATACGTCTTCTAGCATGTTTGCCCTCTACATACGTCTTCTAGCATGTTTGCCCTCTACATACGTCTTCTAGCACGTTTGCTCTCTCCATACGTCTCCTAGCATGTTTGCCTTCTACATACGTCTTCTAGCACGTTTGCCCTCTATATACGTCTTCTAGCACGTTTGCCCTCTACATACCTCTTCTAGCATGTTTGCCCTCTACATACGTCTCCTAGCATGTTTGCCTTCTACATACGTCTTCTAGCATGTTTGCCTTCTACATACGTCTCCTAGCATGTTTGCCTTCTACTTACGTCTTCTAGCATGTTTGCCTTCTACATACGTCTTCTAGCACGTTTGCCTTCTACATACGTCTTCTAGCATGTTTGCCCTCTACATACGTCTCCTAGCATGTTTGCCCTCTACATACGTCTTCTAGTTTAACTTTTTCAAACTCTGTTGAGGACTCATGCCTGATAAATTTCAACTGTCAGATCTGATTAGGATGTTGAATACAAGCAGGCCGAAACAACTACGCTGGACACTTTAGCTACAGACATTGTTTGTCTTGTTCAGTAGATATTATTGCTTGATATACATGGCCACGACTAAGAAGGTTATGAGCATATCCTTGGATGAACCTGCAGGTAACAACATAATTTTGTAGTAACTGCTTAACTTAGATTAAGCTTAGATTTTTATTTGCCCTTTTCTTTTGGATCCAGAAAGGAAAAAAAAGCTTTGGCCATATTTCCCTTACGTCGTCCCTCGTGCTAAATACCTCATGCAAGAGTCTCTCGAAATAGGAATTTGGTCATCATTTTTTGTAGAACGATCAAAGTGGGGCAAAGACATTCTAGTTAGTCGATGCGTAAGTGAAAACCAGTCAACTGATTAGATGCCACATTGATTCCTGGTCGATTCGATTCAAAAAAGTGTTATTTTGGACATTCCTTTTAGGGTGTTGGTCTTTCAGTGCATGGACATTTTAGAGTTGCAAGCGAGAAAACACTATTTGCTATGCCAGAAACGGCTATAGGTGAGTCCTTATATAAAGCGGTTAGACTCCAATATTGCAATGGAGTCCAAATATGAATGCAACAACCGAACCGAAAACTCTGACATAAAGACAGACAACTTGACTTTATCAAACTGTTTTTTTAACTTTTTATGAAACAGTTTTGACATCCTCTAAGCATGTAAACGACTAGACTTATATCATTTAGACTTATTGATCTTGGTGTTGAATTTGACTATTAACACAGCAAAGACTAAACTTGACTGACCAATTTCTCAACCGTTTGGTCTCGCGACGCAGATTATGAATTCCAACCAAATAACGAAACACAATTAAAGCTTTTGAGCTCACGATTTCTACTAGTTGGAAACTAAACCTTTGGACGTATTTCAAGTAATAACTTTAGTCTATGCAGAAATTGCTTGCAGCCAACTTTGAAATTTAGACTTTTGGAATTGGGATTGTTGTCCAAAATAGAAATAGCAAAACAGATATGCAAACAAGCTCACTTAATACAGATACAAATCATAGCAAAGACTATTTGTACCCCGTTTAACTATTAAGCAAGACACCATTCTTAGAGAATCCGTGTTCATCCGGCCTGAATTAAAAGGGAATGTCTAGGTACTATACCACTCGATCAGGTCCTATCATCCTCGTTTTCATGTTAAAGATAGGCATTGCCCATAACTCTGCACTTCTTGCAGTGCAACATCGACATGTTTTGGATAACGGGTGTGCAAAGCGTTTGAAAATCGTACTAAAGTACTTGGTGGTTTTCAATGAGTTGAATTTCACTTGGTTAATAGCAAAGACTTGATCTGTAGAATTTTTATCGTGATCTTCTTCGTACAATTCTTAGCAAGGAATGCATGGTCAAACTCAACTTGGCGAAGAATCATTGGTTTAAGATTACCTGAAAAGGGGCCTAAGTCACTTGATCAAATTGTAAACAATTCTTTGTGATGACAGGAGACATCCGATACTCGTGGAAACATCGTGTTGTTCTGTGTGAAATTTTTCTTTTCAATCAATTGGAAGTTTAGTATGATTGTGAAGGGATTTTTCGCCAACTGGAACTTACATCTTCAGGACTTATGAACAGACAGGAAAAATCACAAAAATGCCTTTAAGCAAACTTGTCACCAACCAAGTCACTCACTTGCAAAATATGTGATCACTCCTCAAAAGGCTTGTTGTTTTCCCGAAGAGAGTGCTAAGTGGTTTGTTTTGAAATTATGCGGCAGGGCAGGACAACAAGAAACAACAACTTCAAATGTGGCCCATCCATTCATATGCTGAATGCCATTAAAGTGGAAACTACTTGTCATTTTGCCTACAGTTTGTACTGTAAATTTGTGAATTTTGGCCTACCTCAAACTAAATGAAATGTTTCAGAAGCATTAGGCTGTACCGTAAATCCTCGATTTGGCGCTTTTGGGGGTTATTTATTTCTGATATTTTTGGATTGTGGTTATTCGAGGGGGGCTTATAAAATTATCTGATAAAACCTGGTATATTTTAGGAATTTCTGTATAAACGTTTATTTAATCATTATTAATTATTACCCAATGTATGAGTTTTTGTGGTAATTCAATAAAATGCCACCTCGGGTGACAAAAATCAATCAGTGTGGAAGGGCTTTTTGAGGGGGGCCAATTCAAGGATTTACGTTATTTATACTCATAACGACAATACACGACAAAACATCCTTAACTGGAAAAATGATTGAGTTCATTTAGGATACAAAAAATAGCTTCAAGCCCAATACTTGGATAGCACAGCTTAATCATTCTACATAGTTAAGTTTTACTTTGAGCTTGACATATTAACGATAGAACGCAATTTATCTTGGAGTGTAAAAGACAGCTTCTTTCCCTAAATTTTTAAATGCTACTTAGGTTGTTATGAAACAGCATACGGCCCAGGTCTAAGCTAAATCATTTCCCACACCCTTTACAGTACCACACAATACTCTGCTCTTCAGAAACAGTTTGAGGTATATCCATACCCTTCTGATAAAACCAGAGCTTGCAGTGATCACAACGCTTCATCTTTTCCTTTGCATGGTATGGGCATTTGCATGAGCAATGTACAGGTACTTTAAAGGTAGCACCTTTACGTGGCCTGGGAACGTAGTTCAGTCTTGGAAAAAGAGCCAGTTCTTTTTTTTCCATAGATGTAATTAGTTGCTTCTGCATTCTCTTTTCTTCAAACCAGATCGTCGTTGGATAATGGACAATGCACAGGGCGCAAGCAATAGCAAATATGTCACAATTTGTGCCATTAGTTTGCTGCTGAACAGCCCTGAGGCTGATAGTGAGGTTGTCACTTTCACAAAAACTAAAATGTGTGATTTGCTCTACAACCTTTTCAGTTACAGTGCCATCAGGGTTTAAGCTGTCATAGCAGTGAATGGTATCATACCTTTTCTCCTCTGGTACAAATGCATTCGAAACGCATACCCAGTGAAGGCCACCATCATGTAGAATCTGGACAAAGGTGCCTCAGAAAACAGAAAACTGTTCCACTGGTCCACGAGATGTGTCTTCAAAACCATTTTGAATCTTTGACTACCTGTGATAGCAGAAGAAACAATTCAAAAAAGGTTCTTAAGTGAAAGTTTACACAAATGTAATATCTTTGAAATTCAAACTACTAATTTAGTAAGAACTGTTGAAGGTACTATTTCAGATGAAACAAGTTATGACAGTTAATCCAACATTAGTGAAGGGGATAGGTGGTCACAGTCCTATCTGCTACATTGTTGTCACCCTTTGAAAATATTAGAGCGCACACTTTTACATAAAAAAATGTTTCTGCATGTTCTAATGATGCAAAACTGCACAGCTACAACTGCTGACTGTATAATGAGTTTGTTGAAGTTTATTCTCCTGAGGTTATGGTTCAGTGCAGGCCTCGTGCAGATTACCATGGTTTTCCTGCTTGAAAATTCTTTGAGTATTTGCAATTTTGTAAATTTGAAGAATTCCTAGCTAACCAATTCACAGTGCTATTATGTCACAGGCCTGTGCTCCACTAAACCTAAATCCAGATCTTTACAAGACAAACTTTCAAGTCATCATACTTTGGCTGTATATATACCTTACATTCTGGAAACTTAACTATGTCTTTCAATCAAATTCTTGCTGGGCACCCCATCTTTATGCTGTTTTGTGGGAGAAATCTTCTCTTCTGGAAATCATGATCAATCTACAAAATGAAAACACATTTAAAGAAGGTTAATTGATTACAAAATTCCTGTTGATCTGCAAAGACTCTGAATTACATAAGTTCAAGTTAAGAGTAAAACCGTTACTTCCATGCAAGTTTACAATAAACTCAATGATGATTTTTGAATTGTATTATGAATGATACAATGCAGTCAGCCATAATATAGAGTTTTGCATAAGAAATGACTTGAATACCAAAAAAGTGTAGCCAAAACTAAAAGAAAAACAACAGTGCATGTACTCATGATTACTGACAATTAATTGAGGCAAGCAAAGAGAAGTTTGGAAAAAGCAGAAAAAGGTGTTCTAAGTGAGTATCAAATTTTTGTCCTAAATGGGGAGCAGAATATAGACATTGGAATTGAAATTTGTATTGTTTTGTCTACCTCCTGTTTATTTCCTCTTCTTTATACTTGTCCTTTTTCACTTTATTCCTATCTTTGCTATTTTGGCATTGAAGCAACATCTCTCCAATCACAACAAATGGAGTCTTGTCATTGCATTGCTCTTGTAACCCTTTGGTCATATCTTTCCATAGAAAGCGACATCCATCCAGTTTGTAGTCTAGATATAGATAGTACAATAGTATGCGTATAGGCAATAGAATCAGTCCATTGAAAAAGAATGAAGAAAGGTAAGGGCCATGACAGGGGTGGTGCCTGCCACAAAAGACTGGGGGGACTTAGCAGGCAATGTCCCTTTATCAACTACGCCCCTTTATGGCCACACCCTTTTTACTGCAAGGAAATTTATTTTCAGGAGTTTGTAGTCCTCTATATATTGACTGAAATAAATGGATTGGAAAATAGAAGGGAACAGATAAAAAACTTGGCTGGCTGTTGATTGAAGCAGATTTTGGATAAGTCATGAAGGTCATAAAGAGCAATTCTAGGAAAAAATAAAGAAGCGAATCTTGCTAGAGGGCTCTCAACCCGTCCCTATCACTTTCTCCTCGGATTTGGACGAATTAGAAAATCATTTGAAGAGAAAAATGGGGGAACTCATCTAGAAGATTCCCCTTACTTTATTTTCACATGAAAAAGTTTTGTCCTTCTTATCAATAGAAAATACTCTTGAATTATTGTCTTTGCTTCTTCTATGCAACGTAAATTCGGCCATGTTTTGTTACTTCCATTGTGAAACTACGACTGCACAGCTCACGATTAAAGAAAGTGGCGCCAACTTATTTATTTGAAGAAGAAGAATTCAAAAATGCCGCGCAACAAGCATGAAAACGAGGATGATAGGACCTGATCGAGTGGTATGGTATCTAGACATTCCTGAATTAAAAATGACAAATTGAGCGTTATTCTTTGGATTTCAGTGTTGGAAGTCACGAGACAATACACTGAAATGGGCAGCTGAAAAAACTCGATTTTCAAAAACATCAGTAGGTCCGAGGCACAGTTAGAATGTGAGCCTTACGTTGGAATTATGATTGCAGGTATCAGTTCGTCTAAAAAAACATGCAAACCTGGTCTGACAATGTGAAGACAATGCCAGGACTCCTGGAGGGCTAAAACGAGGTCAGATTATATTGACTTCTGGAAAGTTAGTGTTGGCAATGAAAATTTAGTAGCTATTTAGTAATATAAAGCCGCTTGTACTGTTGTCTTAGGTAACGTTTCTTGTCCAATGGCAGTTTAATTCGCTAAATTCCTTTTTTGTTCACGTTTAATCTGTTTTCCGTCTTGTCATTGTTTGCAAGTATATTTTGTCTAGCCAAAGAATGTTTTTTGATTTTGTTTAGGCTTTTTCCCGGATGTTGGTGGTGGCTACTTTCTCCCACGATTAAGAAAAGGATTAGGAAGTTTCTTGGCACTCACAGGCACGTATTTCTTTTATTTTAAGCTTCGTCACCATAGTAACCTTGTCCTTAGGGTTGTCTTCTTTTCACTCTTCGCTCTCTCCATGCGAATGTGCTTTGTCCTGATGCGCCAGTTCTCTAATGCATCATCGCCATCTCGCGCCAGTCGCTTATGACTGGACCTCGTGCAGCAACATCCTCTCGCGTTAGTTCCTGATGCAACAGTATCACCGTCCTCTCGTGCTAGTTCCAGGTTGGCCAGATCCTCCTGTAACGATGTACTTTTGCGCTAGTTCCTGATGCCACAGGTCTTCATCCATTAACGTCATCTTGTCCTGTCGCCATCTTGTCTTGTTTCTGATGGGATAGGTCTTCTTGCATCAACATCCTCTCGCGCTAGTTCCTGATACCACAGGTCTTTGTGCGCGGACGTTCACTCGCGCTACTTCCTTATGTGACAGGTCATCGTTTGCCATCGTCCTCTCGTGGTATTTTCTGATGCGCCAAGCCCTAATGCGCCAATATCCTCCCGTAGTAGGTGTTGGTGTGCTTGTTCTGTTGCACCAACGTTTTCCCATTCTAGCTCCGGGTGCCACAGTTCCTCGTGCACCACGTTATCGTTTGCCTTGTTTCCGAGCATCTCATCCTGTTTTTCAACAACCTTATGCTTTTGTTTTACTTGGCCACTTTTTCTGCTTGTTGCCTTTGTACATGGTCTTCTCGTTTGCTATCTTCTGACATGTCTTTATTCCTTGACCCCTTTACGCGGGTACCTTATGTTTTAATTTTACTCTGTGTACCTTTTAGTTTATGTCCAAGCTCTCACTTATACTTCCCTCATTACTAAGATAGCAGACTAATTTTTGTCATCCTCGTTTTGATGAACTCTATTTCCTGTCCTTATCGATATGTTGCGAATCTTTTACTATTTCAAACAAATGACTGACATATAATACCACGACAATATTCTTCGATCCATGCACTTTGAACCATGAACTTGAGTAATAGATATGTATCGATCAATTTTCATGATTTTTATATTTAGTTCTATATCGTTGACTACTTTCGAAGTCTGTACATTCCATTTAACTGAAGAATGTGTCTTTCAGGTTTTAGATTAAAAGGTAGAGATACATTGCATGCTGGTATAGCAACACATTATGTTTCGAATGATCAGGTAAGCAGTATACTAACTGACTGTAAAAATAGAACTTTAGTTCAAATCAGTCTACTTTTTCACTTGACAGTTCAGACGGTTTGGTTAGTGTACTAATTAAAAGTAATTTTACTGAGATCCTGAGAAACAAATCATACGTCCAAGGTGGATACCGAACCCACGACCTTCTGCTTTCGGGGCAGAATGCTCTGGCCACTGGCTACTGGGAAGTTGTTTCTCAGAGGTGAATTTAGGCGGTCATGATTTGATGATTCCGTCGCTACCGTTGTAACCTCATTTTCGTACGATAGTCAAATGACAGCATTGTGTAAATTCAATAATAACTGCGTATTTAGAATTGTTGATGCAAAATTATGATGGTTGATTTCAAAATAAATATTTTTCTTAAAAGGCAATTTTTCAACCCTACTAACATAAATTGGGAAGCAAACGTCTGAGTGTGAAATGACAATTGAAGAATGTTTTGCGAGTTTTATTCAGCAAATGACGGTCTAGGCAGTTGTATCATTAGTAGCTTTTGTTGCTTACAGTAAGTGTCCAAAGATTCTTGTCGTATCGTTGTCTGGCGCAGCAAGGTTGGCACTGAAAAAATAAATGTCGATTGTAGATGCCTCAGCCAATAAAAAAAACATCAAAAAGTAGGAGTAGAAGGGCACACTTAAGTAACTTCAATAACTTTGGACCATTCCTGTTGAGTTGTTTAGCTCAGTCAGAAAGGCGTCGGGTTTCCAGTCCAGAGAACCTGGTTTCAAGCTCTTGTAGTCATAATGAGAACTTTCCGTCTGTCGTTACGGAAAGAACTTCTGCCTAGCAACGGCATGACATAAATTTGAACCCCGAAGTGTTATTTCGAAATTTCGTTTGGTTCAACTTAGAGACTGGCCGGTTTATCTTCAAATTTATTTATCTCCATGTTTTATTGTTATTAAGGTAGGACACTTAGAAGATAGACTGGTAGCTTTGCAGACACCAACTATGGCAAGTGTAACTGATACGATCAACGAGTGTCATAACGAGGTATGGTGTAATAAATCCTTTATTTACAGTGAAGTCTCTGAAAAGTTTGTACATATGGGCTCTTTAATTTCACATTTTCTGACGTGTGGCTTACAGGAGATCAGGCTTATGAGAGGGGAGATTTATTTAAGAAAACCGACATCACGACCGTGAAATTGGTTTGTTTGAATTTCAAAACTCACAAAAGTACGTAGACGCTGCTGAGGCCCAATGAAATGATTATAGAGTTCATCTTCATTTTAATAAATCAAGGTACCATCAAATTCGCGGCTTTAATTTCAACATCTTTGTTGTGCGACATTTGGGTGGCCTTACGTGAGACAATTTTGATGCGTTTGTGCTCGAAATGTGAGTGTAAGGCTACGTAGAGTAGTTTGAAGGTGTTGCGATATGCCGTTTATTGCAACCGAGCGCGGAGACTTTGCCACGTTTTACTTCGTGTCTTAATTTCTTCAGAAAGGCCATCTAGTTTATTCAAATGGGACAAATATAGCGCAATTTGAGATGTGGTGAGTCTTATAAGTGTTCCTTATCTAGATGAATCTAGCCAATGACCGAATGAAGGTTCGATCCGACCTGATGTACATGCATTCGGACCTGTCTTCAAGGTTATCATAGTTTTATTTGAAACTTAACAGACACTTTTCGAACGAACTGGAAATTAGTTGTAGAGAGTGGAGGTTTGTCTTGTTTTGCAGATACGTTTCCTATTAATATTTTTTCTGTAATTTTTAATTTATGTCTCCTATATGATTCCTATAATTTTCCATTTATGTTGAAGGACTTTCTCACAAACAACACTTTTCCTCGTCTATAAGTACCGTGCATCTTGGCTGCAGTTCAATCAATTTACAATTCACCCTGTCTATGGATTGTCAGTCCACTTCGGTACACGTTTTGGTATCCTGTTTTAAACAAGGATAAGAATTGATTGCTTTACAAGCATTGTCCAGAAAAGGGAATATTTTGATTTAAATTTAAAATTCCTGCTTGCCATTTATGATTCCCGTACTCATGTATTAACTAGCAGTCACAAAATTGTTGTACCGTAGGCTAGTATGTGACTATAAAGTAGAATAAATTTTAAATTTACTGCCAATTTGAAGAAGATAGCAATCTATACGCGAATTTTTGACCTACAAGGCCTTAGTCATGTCAACAGAATGAGGAATAGATACTGCAAAGATATTATCATATAGACAGAAAGCGAAGGAGGACTGAGACGAAACAAACATTGAAACAATCAGAATAGAGACAAAGAACAATAAGAAAGGCAAGAATTGATTTATGAAAAGACATAGAAGGAAGAAAGAACTAGAATAAACAAAATATACGTATTGGGAAAAAAGAAATAATAGGAAAAAATGAAACAAATGTAGATATGGTTATTAATGGAAGTGAAAACCTAAATATAGTCCGTGAGGGTAAAGGGACCCAAAGTTGTGGATATGTCGTTTCTCGGTGGTGGTCTCTATTTTGTCATTCGGCACAACACTGGCAGTACAGTGTTACATTATAATCTTCTTATAACGTACTGAAGTGGCGGTTTCTGGCATAAAGTTCACACAAAGCGATATAAATATACCCCGGTTGCAACGTACTGGCTCATTACGTACTTGCTCATTACGTACTTTTGGTTATAACGTACTCTTTTTGATCCCTCAAGACAAGTACCCTCGGTTTAACATGCTTTGCAGGTTTCTTTGTTTGTTAACCTTTGCAGGTCCGTCATACAAATCATTGATACATTGGCTATGATTTATTTTCCATTAATAGCTGTTATCAGTAAAGAAAAGGGTCGCTAATTGCTATTGGAGTACACTTTGCATCGCTTTTTAAGGAAGTAGCTTATCCAACTCTTTTTTTCATTTCAGTCATAAAAATCGGCAGAAGCGGCTCAAAGGCATTTATCATTCTATACCTCCGGAAGACTTGCCGATATCCGTTTACCCCAGTTATCTGGTACGTCGGATATAACGTACCAAATCAGCCTGACCCTTGGAGTACGATGTAACTGGATCATACTGTAGTAGATTCCAAGAGTATTAAAATCCGTCATTCTCCCGGATTCCTTCGTTAGATGCCCATACTTAATTTGGTAATTTGATCTGCCCACGGAATTCCTAACAGTATTTTCCGACGACATAATGTAATTTATTTTTGGATTCGTTAGCCTAATTTAACTCACGGTCATTGTTGGTTTAGGGCTTCTTGATGTGAGGTTCAAACCCTGATTAGGGTCTTGCGTTGCTGTATCTTGCGATTTTGGAGTGCTGCATGGCTATTACGTTGTTTATGTGTTATCTACTTTTCAAAAGATGTTCCCTTTAAACCAGGGAATACTAGTATAGACATCACTGCATAACAAATTTAAATATTACGCATTGTTTATTTCTAACTTAGCCCCTAATGGTTCAGACATCTTTTTTATTCTTTTCAGAGTAAAGTCATTGACCAGGAAACGTTCTCACTACAGCCTCACATGGAGGCAATTGAAAGGTAACCGCCTTTTTTTTCCGTTGCAGTGGACCGCATTTCTCGAATTAGGTATCATACGAACTACTTCACTTGAAAAAAAGTCGGCTGTCAGAAGGTTATTTGCTGTTTTGACACCTAAGTTTACTTACCCACTTGATAGATAGTCAGGCTGCACGCCACATGTAGTAAGATTTAGAAACTGCAGTGGCATTGGTAAGAAGATTGTTTAGGTAAGACATGACACGTGCTGCTTTATATGCCGTACAATTATATCCTCTTTTTGAAATTTCAGCGGTCTGCCTATTGTATTCTTTGTCAATCAGCAATAAGAGAGCTTATCTTTAATTTTTTTGTATTGATCTAGAAATTAGTTGTGTGTGTAGGAGAGTACCGTAAACGAAATTTCGTCTGTTGTATGTATTAAGCAACTTCGCGGAATAAATACAAGGAAAATAAAGCCTCATTTTTGTTCTCCCACTTACAGATATAATCGCCAAGCTTATAATGCTCAGAGCAAGAGACATGACTTAAATGTACCAATCTTTTCTCTAACGTTTCGTCATGTCTGTTTCCTTGAAGCTGTAACAAGGGAAGACAGGGCGAATGAAAGTTTTTCTTTGTTTCTTTTCGCTTTGTAAATATGCTGTTGAAACAGGATCTTTACTAAAGAGTCTCTAGAAGAAATCGTAGAAGGAATGAAAGCAGAAAATTCAGAGTGGATGCAGAAACAGCTGAACGTAAGTTAATTTCTATTTGCCTGTTTGTTGCAGGAGATCATCTTCATAAACAGTTAGCTAGTTAACTTCTCCTTCATAGTACAATAAACACAAGGCCACATACCATGCCTGTACACTGTTGAAAACAAAAAATCATACATTATAAAAAAGTTAATGTCATCAGTTTGCAAAGTGTAGGCTGTCGCCTGCTTCGTTTTTTTTCAGAAACACTGATACATTTACAAACTTACTCACTCATCTCTTGACTCCTTGTGTCATGGAGTTGGAACCACAGCCACCATCTTGCTAACTCTCCTCCAGTCCTCCCTGCCCCAGACCCTCTCGTACAGTTACCGTTCACTCATGGTTTCTAGTAGATGTGTTTGGTTTCCTGCTTTTGTTTCTATTCTTTGTCGTGTGTACTCAGTGCTCATCCTCTATACACGACTCTCCATATCCGTCGATTGCACTTTTATTCAGACCCTGTAACTTTTTCTCGAATGCTGCTGGTATCGTCCAGCTTTCGCTTCCGTAGATAACAGTTGTTGTAACCAGTACCTTGTACAAGTTGAACTTTATCTTGACTGGTATCTTCTTGCTTTCCCAAATGATGTTTAATTTAGCTATTTGTGCGGTAGCCAGCCTCAGGCGATTTTCTATTTCAGCACAGCTCCTTCCGTGCTCTATGATGATGGAACGTAAATATTTAAATGGCTGTACTTGTCCTATTTCTTCATTGTACATCACGTTTTTGGCCTGCTGGTGGTTAAGGCCAATGACAAGAATCTTGCTCTTCTCACTGCTTACTTCCATTCCAAGTCTGTTGGCCACTTCTCCTGATGATGTACAGAGGAGCTTAAACAAAGAATCCTCTTGTACTAGGACTGTATTCACCATTCTAGTACTCGTATTCGTCAACTTCATTTCTTTTCCATTTCATTTCGATTTCATTTCATTCCATTTGGAATTAGCAAATATTTGTTTGTGGATCGAAGTTAGGGCTTTTGGAATCATGGCAATTCTAATCTTGGCCACAGTGTACAAAGAACCTGGTGCATGTGGTTCATAATTCATGTGATTCACGTGTAGTTCATGTGATTCACTTGTAATTCATGTGATTCACTTGTAGTTCATGTGATTCACTTGTAATTCATGTGATTCACTTGTAGTTCATGTGGTTCACTTGTAATTCATGTGATTCACTTGTAATTCATGTGATTCACTCGTAATTCATGTGATTCACTTGTAGTTCATGTGATTCACTTGTAATTCATGTGATTCACTTGTAGTTCATGTGATTCA
>JANTCA010015255.1:0-25647 GCA_024741275.1 Chironex yamaguchii | reverse complement strand
CGACTACTATAGTTAATTACTTATAAAACAATCAGTCTTACAAATGATGTATTGTCGCAATACCGTAGCTACTGACAAATCACCAGTATTAAAAAGAGGTTAACAACATAGAAACTGAGGCAGCTTAAAGCATAAGCAAATTTTATGAAAAAGGCCGAAAGTTTTCATAGGCAATGAAATGTTACATTACAATCAAAAGTATAAAATTTTTGCAACTCAGCTTTCCAAAAACGCGCAGATTGAGCATTAAATACAGTACAAGTTCCTTTACCAATTAATGATAAATAGTAAATTTCAATTCTTTTCTCTCAGTGGAAATATCCCTCTGCTTTCTTTTAATGAAAAACGGTCTTCCTTGGTTGTTTCAATATTTTCCATGTCCACAAAATTTGTGCTCATTTTGGTGATCAACATGTCCGTGAACTTCGCTCCGTCCGCGTTCTAGATGGCCTTTTGCATTGATTCCTTCACTGTATTTCATAGGCCTGAAAGTTTACTTGAAAAGCAAAGAGGGAAGTCATGAGCAATGTTATGTTCATATTCGTATTTCAAAATTAAAAATCTTGAGATATTTCAGAAAATTGATCCTTTGAATTTATGGAGGCAGATGATGGATATCAATGACTGCATAGGCCCTAACGTATTTGCTCAAAAGTTAAAATAACTTTCTATACAAGCATATCGTTTCTCCATTTTTCATACTCATTTAAAGTGTGTCTTACTGGTTCAAGTAACTCCCTTATCTAAAAATCACGCTAAATATGTAAATAATGCAATATTCAAAACTTCTATATTGCAATCTACATCACAAGAAAAAATACCAGGGATCCTTCTTTCTAAACTCATGTAGTGTATGTGGTTTATTGTGGCTAATGATGAGGACATGATAGGAATTGTGAAATTGTCCTTTGCGTCACTGGACCAGGCTGGGTATACGACTGAGACATACTCCACTATGTTTATGTGCTTCTTATTGTTTCTCATTAGATCCTGAGTTTGCTGTCAATTAACTACAACTTTCTATTTAAATGATTAAAATTAAATATGAGCTTTAACTAAAAATTTCTGCCAATAAATTCAAAGAAGCAAATCTGCGTAGCTGTGCATTAGTTGATCCCATGGAAGAAACAATTGTTTTTGAAAATTAATAGAACCGAACCTAAGAAGATTGATCTATGATTCACAATTTAGTAGTCTATTGATGCTTAACCTTAGCATTTGGCTGCCCTTATGCCCTTTTTGTTTATTGGGACCTTATACATAGTTAAAGTCTAAAACATAAGTGACTTGAAATAAACAACCACAAAGCTTAGAGAAAAACTTTTAACTTTATAGATGTAGGACATGAAATAAATGGCAGTTAAAACTAATTCCTACCTACTCCTACCCCCCAAAACGCTAATATGGTATACTTCTAGAACCATAGTGAAGGATGAGCAAATTACGTGACCTGTATCTCTCCTCTTATACAATCAAACCTTAAAATTGACAGCCTGAGGTGAAGACCTGATTTCCATGCCAGGGTTGGGGAATTTACTAGGAGGTGAGCTCTTTATGAAAGTGGTCTCCCGTTACCTTCCCTCGCTAATGGTATTTTGTTTGTGGTGATGTGGCTTCCAACTCGCAACCTCTGGCTATACTTATATGTCCACTATACGTATCCACTATACCACGGCGGCACTACCCAGACCTAGTGAACGGGAAATTCTTTCGTACATTTTGCACGATAGAGAACAAGCATTACCCTACGAGAGGAAGAGTCATGGAAGTTCCCTTTGCAGAACGATAAAAACACACTTGCTCAAACATAGGAATGCCACATCATAGTTAAAGATTATACTTTAGTCCCGAGAAGATAATTCTTGAAACAAAATCAAAATCTGAAACTCTCTACAATTGTTATGATGGCAGATAAAGAACAAGAAGAATGAGATGACATATAGACATTGTAACTATATATTAGTGTGGGTGTATATTAGTTATGTTAAGAAAAGCTGTACTTTATAAGAAACGACTCATTGTTTCTTCTGTGGTGGAAGTTTATCGCTCAATAAAATGTTCGGACAACTTCAAATTCGGACGCAAAATATTTCGGATAATATAATTTTTGGACTACCTTTTGTCACTCTATTTTTGCACTACCCATTGCCACTCTATTTCTTTCGCTCCTAAGAAAATATCCCTTACCCCTGTTTGGTTTCTTATCCAAGTATAAGTCCTTTTATCCCTCAGTTGTTCTTAACTCTCATAAAGTACTCTTCACCACCGGAGACTTAAACTCTAAATTTTGCCAATGCCAACATTCATGTTTGTCTTGTTTTAGTGCTTTTCTGTGTCCTACTTTTTCCTCTTTCTGTGTTTTCTCTTATGTGTCCCAGCGTTACGTCTATTTACCTTTATGGCTTGTCTATTATGTTTGTTATTGTAACGGAAACACAGAAACTTCAAGCAGAGGAATAATTGCTTTTACGAGCAGATTTCAAATCCGAAATCATGTGATTTTGAAAGCTTTAAATAGTGAGGTCTTCTACAAAAATTCTAGTGTACTTCGATTCTTATATTGATACTTTTACCACTACAACTAAATACCCCCTGATACAGTATGCTGGAACATTTCATGATTCGTGTTCACATTATCATTTCTTCTTTCCTTTACTGGCTACAATGATTATGGATTATGATACACATTGCTAGGCAACAGCACACCAGATTTCTTCCTATATTTAAAATAATCTTGATACAGCCAGTTGTACATTAGCTGCTTTAACACTAACTAAAACATTTGTTACGTAAAATAATTTGAATAACATTGTGGCAGAGCGTATTCATATTGTTCCCTCTTAACCGTACCATTGCACCTTATCTTCCGACGCTTAAGCCTGATCACAGCTTGGAAGCTAAAGTATCATGCTTGTTTCTGTTCTCCATCAGACAGTCCTCCACCAGTCGCGCAGCCTCTAAAGCACAACCGTAGTGCAGGGAGACACCAGTACGACCATGCCCGTAGTTATGCACCACCTGGAAAGAGAGATCAAAGCAAATGGTACCTCTCAAACGAAGTTGGAAATTTAAGACAACATGCATAATACTTAATGCTACCTGCTATCCAACAAATATGGGAACGTAACCAAGGAAGACTGACTGCAACTTCATATACCATCTCAGATTAATACGGTAACCAAGTAAGTACCCTGTAAAGTATTGCTCACCCTACAATATGGTATCTGAACTCCAATCAATCATTACGGTACAATTGGCTGATGCGTATCGCTATAAGGTGTAGAACACCGGAAAGAGGTCTATTAAATCTAGCACCACAATCTGAACACAACACTAATTACATCACGCATACGTGAAAAGAATGTTAAGCACTTTTTACAACAGAAACTACAAAACATAATGTCAACATAAGTGAAGTAAAAGAACACTCAGCGTTGTTTGTTATCATTAAGGGACCTGTTTCAAACTAAAAAATTAAATATCTCTATAGTTAAAAAGACAAACAAAACTATTTCAGCTAAAAAGTTAAAATGCAGAAAGAATCGTCCAAAAACAAATAAAAGTCTAGTTGTTCAATAAATTCCAAGGCTATGCATTTGACATTGACATTTGCCTACATTGCAAACAATTCTGGCCAAGTTTGTATCAAGTTTACAGCTGATTTTTGCTATAGGCACATCGCTTGTCAATCTCTTCTGCATGTATACATAATACAGTCATACAATACAAGACTGCAGCATACCTTTAAACGTCGACCACCGGGCAACGGAATTATGTCTTTCTCTAATCGCACTGAAGATCGCCCTGGTCTAAGTCCAACCCAATCGCTAAGATGTTCTGCCCTCTGAACAAGAGGACGAAGAAAAGGAACCAAAAACAAATAAAAAAATATAAAACACAACATAACATAAAGTAACGTAACATAACATAAAGTAACGTAAGATAACATAACATATGATTTATGATATGACATGATATAACATGATATATGATATATTTTCCGTGACTGAATGACAACGTTACCAATTTCAAAAGACTTCACAGGATGTTTTAAACATAGTCAAATTTTCAGACCATGTATTTTTGTGACTAATTCGTTTCATACTGTCTAAGGAAAAGAGGTTTACAGTATTGTCAATTACCTTAATGGATGGCATTAGCTTTGCGGTCTCTGTAAAAATGATTTTCTTGTCGTCTGCACTGACAGCTAAATTGTAATCGCCAATTTGACCAGTACCACCAAGTACGACGGAATTATTGCTAGAAATGGAGATCGGGTAGACAATGAGTCTGATTAAAGAATATACTGCACCTAAACATGGGATTTCTCACGACGAAAACATATTATGGGCATTCAATACCAAATTCGCACTTGCGAACGTTACATAACTAGTCGATAAGACGATCGACTCACAGTCACAAATAAACAGTTTGAACAACTTTGAACGGCTATTGGCGGGAATAAATAATGGGAGGCTACGGCCAATTAGAGCTCACTTCCTCCCCATTGTAATTCCTAATAGCATCACAATCAGAAACACTGACGAGCAAGCTTCTCCAAACAAGCGGGGACTAGATAGAGTTGGCTTCCACATCGCCTGAGGAAAAGAAAACATGTCGAGATAGTGGGGATCAATTTAATGGGGATTTCATTTTTTTCGACTCTTCTGCTTAGTAAACCCTTTACTAACACCGAGGACAGTGTAGTGCAAATAGAAGACTTATGTGAGGATTATCAGTGGACAAAAATAGGCCCATTAATCAATCAAATGAACAAAACCTCGTTTTTCAGTACCACATGTTTCATTAGCAACAATTTCATCATGAAGAACTATTGAGATATCGGGATCAAAACCAATATTGAAAAGATATTCCTCTATCAAACGGTGAGTTCCAGTTGTCAGGGTTTGCTCGTCTGTTTGTCAGTCTGTCTGTTCGTAACCAATATAACTCAAAAACATATGGATAGGTTTGACGAAATTTTCAGGAGGTATCCGACCTGGATTATTAACAAATGATTAATTTTTGGGGATGATCCGAATAAAATCCTGGATTATGGATCACGTTTTCAGTAATGAAACTTTCATGGTGCTAGTGATGAGTAACCCAGTTACCATATTTGGTAATGACATATTCACGAAGCGTCATGCTTTAGCATATAGTAGACAGTGACTTAAAGCTTATGTGAAGTCTATCTTGTAAATATCTTCCACTCATGTGTTGGAAGATAGGATGGATTATGACGAAGTAATATTTATTCAATAAAATGACCATACGAAGGAAGACTAACAACACATACACACACCACACACATAGAGAGAAGACGAAACGAAAGAACAAACAACCAAGCACAAAAATTCAGAATAATTCAAAGTGGCTTAACAGTACAAAAATAAATAAAAATTAATACAATACCAAACGCAATAAGGTAACCTTTGATATTACGTTATTGAAATGTCATAAATCAAAGGGGTTCCTCTTCTTACTTGGGGTAAATGTAAAAAATTTGCTTCTTTTCTTGGGACACAAACCGATAGAAATGGTGAATCCATGGCGCTTTAACCTAGAATTTAAAGAGCACAAAAAGGGATAGGTGAAAGGCGAAATCATTTCGGTTGGTTACCAGTGTATCTTACTAATTCTCTCCGTTTTTGCAATTATACTTTTCTACGAAAAAAGATTTAAAGAACAGGACACATGCAAAAAATCTTATATATATAGTAGTGTATACATAAATATCGAGACGACAAGCTGCTACTACAAAGACGTAACTTAAACGATAGCCAAAGTGCATGGACAAGCAACTATTATGCCAATGCTTTGTTGTTGCTTTCAAAAACGAAACAAATAGCAAAAAGAGTAAAATCAGATCAAATACAGAGCTGTTTAATTCGCCTTCCTATTCAGCCCAAACCTAAGACTTCTTGGTATTGTGTACTTTTTGTCAACACCATGTTAAAAGGCTTCTTAGGCAATGCCCCAAACCCATATTAACAAACGTACAAATTTACTTACTGTTGGTATATATTTGCACATAACGTGCATTTCTGCGAGGTTCTAAATGGAATGGCTGCAAAAGTGTTCTCAGTACACCGACCCTCCTTCTTCCTTAAAGCTCACTTCTCTTTGTAGTCCCTAGTCGTACTAACTACCTAAGGTTCCACGTCCCTCTGCTAAGGCACTATATCAAAATTGATTGTGAACTACTGAGATGCTGACTATGATGTGTCGAAACGTGCACCTCTTCCATTAGGATCCGTCAATTAAAAGATGCTACAGCAGTTATGCATATCAGGTTATACTACCTTGTGAACCTGTCCACGGATGGGAAATAACTCCGTGTCTTCGCAAAGACTTCCAGCAGAGAGACCCGTGCAGTTCACAACCACATCGAAGTCGCCAAGCTTAAAACAAAGATTAAGATGTATATTCAGTGAGTGAGCATAAATAAATTTTAATATGATACTGAATATATGAGGAGTATCGTAAGATAAAGAACTAACAGGCTTACGACACAAATAACTAATGGAAAATTAGCAAATGTACATCACACAAATATGCCATTAAATACAACAGGGTTGTCCTATAAAACATCTGTTTTTCGTCGAGCGACGAGGTACTCTGAGCATGCATTTTGTGTCACGTGCTATATCAGTGTAGTTCATCCGAAGTGTACGCTTGGTAAAAATGCTAACTTTAACGTGGGGTGCTTATTCAGAATAGGGCGCTTTTGAGTATTTTTTATGATAGGGCTTTTTGCATAAGTTGCTTATCTGGGTTGAGTGCTTATCTGCATTGAATATTAGAACTTAACTGGGCATTTACATAGTTGTGAAAGGTCCCTCTCACCTGTCGATGCATTATGATTCCCTTTTATTTTATGTAGCATTTGGTTTTCTGAGTTTGGACACAAGGGATGACATGCTACCGTCCCCAGGTTGCATGAATGTGCCAATTATCAAATCTAACCATAGCTAAGCTACGTTGAACATCGATGAATCACAAAATTGAAGCTTTCCCCTACCTCGTCAAAGGAACGAACTTCTCTTCGCATCACCTTGCCACCAAGATCACGAAATCTGTATTCAAGAAAATAAATGAACACGTACGTGATTATGAATTTAACAAAGGGAGATACTGAAAACAGATACAAGGAAAAAGATAACAAACGAATGCCGAAAGCAATTAATAGATTGCTTATGACGTAGAACGGTGTGAAAGTGGGCTTAGAGTAGGGATGTCCATCTCCTTTACTATTTGATTATTTGGATGAAATTTTGAGGATTGTTCAGTTATCCGCCGAATACGAGAGAGGCATCACTAAATTTTGGGTGTGGTAGGCTGTGGCATACAAAATGTAAACGATGATTTAATGCATTTATTACCATTCAACAAAAGTAAAAATACAGATTTTTCTGTTAAAATTCGTTAACTAACACTAACTTGCGTCCTCTTTAAATAGGAAAAGGTTTAAGAAATTCATACTCCTTAAATCGGTAAAAGCTTTTAAAGAAAAAGGGGCGGGAAAGTCA
The DNA here is from genome assembly GCA_024741275.1 of Chironex yamaguchii. Lineage (NCBI taxonomy): Eukaryota > Metazoa > Cnidaria > Cubozoa > Chirodropida > Chirodropidae > Chironex > Chironex yamaguchii. Next base: position 18,115 of record JANTCA010015255.1, on the reverse strand, counting down.
CTCATTTTTGTTATGTGTTCCTGCGATTTCCCCTTATGCCCTCAAATATTGCGTATTGCTCCCTCCAGCATCTCATGGTCAGGACTGCTTTACTACCATAGCTCAGTCATTTATGTCCTCGGGCTTTTTCTCTTAACTTACTGTTATAAGGCTCCAATTCCCCCCACTCCCGTAGCACTCTCGTCTCATAAAGTCAAGCTTTTTTGAATGACATGATTGGTGTTCGATGTCAATGCTATTCGGTAATTGGGTGCTATTCAATCAGTCACATCGTTTGATTAGCTGTTGCTTTTCAAATAGTCATTGCTATGCGAATACTTGTTTGCTATTGGAATAATCCGGATAATCGCACTATTTGGTTACAGTCAAATATTCGATTAGTGAACGGCAGACCCGAGTACCAGGGCCAATAACCGAATATCGTTATTCGACTTTTGGCGGACAGGCTTAGTTTGGACTTATACAAGCTCGGCTATGAGAATCATCTTAATCAAAAGAAAGCAGCTTCAGACTTTATCATGTACACAGTTTCCTGCGGTAGGTTCCTGAGACAACTAGGATCAACACAAAGAATACACAATATACCAAAACATTCGGTGAAAATATTTCTCTCGTACGACAACTGTGGTAATAATGAATAACGTAGTAAAAATATTGTTCACGAATGAATCATCTGTAATATTGAATCGTTAATTAGGAAGTTAAGACTTTGGTAAGCCTGTACACTTAGGAATAAGAAGATTCTAGGTGGAATCCACCAATGAGGAAAATTCTTTTGCCATCTCCTTGAACATGCTGCCGTTTGACCATTTCCTTCAAATGTAACATTGGTCATGCTGGTCATGAAAAACTAGCTCACACAGAGTAGTAGTAAAAACGACGAGCAGTGGAAGCTGCATCAGCCGTTTGCGGATGAAATATCTTATTAAAAAAAACAACTTAAAAATACTGTCCGAAATTTTATTAGCCAAAATCTGTAAAATATGTCCGAAAATATATTAATAGTTACTTTGTCCTCCGAAAGCTTTGACAAGCCATGTATGCTGCAATACACTTAAAGAATTCGTTGCCCTCGTCCATCTGCCCTCCAACAGTATACTTATTTTGTTTTGCAATATCAAAAATCCGTAATAATGTCGACAATGCAGGATACGACATCAACTGTTACTCACCGTCACACCAAAAAAGCAACAAAAACAGCACGTATAAATAAAAAAATAATAACTGCTAATAACACTCACTTTTCTAAGAGGAACGGGAGATATATGGAATTTTCGCAAGCGTATGTTGTTATGAAAAATCCGGACCTTGAAGGCACAAACATAAAACAGAAAGTGAAACCACTTGACACTTTTAAAGAAATATATATAAAATTCTAAACAGTATCGATTCTCGATAAAAAAATATACGGGACAACACGGATATAATTTTGTGATTGCTTGGCCGTGCCATTTACGTGCGAAAATACACTTCATTGCTCCATTTTTAGGACAACAAGCACTGTGTTGTAGATAAGGCAGTCAACTTCTTTTAAAGTCAGGTTACATTCACACCAAGTGTGATTTAGTATCAAAAAGTGTGTGGCTGGTAAAGCATCTAAATTCTTGCGAAACAAATAATCGGGGGCAGGGGCAGTTTATTTAGAGGTCAAGGGTATGACAACAAAACATGTGTTGCTTGGAGTGTAAATTGACTTAACAAATTCAGGACAGAGACATAAAGCACTACGAGTAAGCATGCAAGGTAACTTGAGACTAGTTATAGCCAATGAAAATGCATCATTCCTTAATAAAATGAATAAAAAATCACTTATGCATCCGTAATGAACTGCATCGCTAAATGTGCTGAATCACTTTCATTACAACACGAACTACTTAAATACATCGAATGAATATACAACAATCAGCAGCATATTATACGACGTAATGATAAAATTTTGCATTTAATAAACTTCGAAGAAGTTCTGTTAAAAAGATGTTTTGCATGTCTATTTATAGTGCAATGTGGCCAGGTTTTCCAAATTTGCATAAACGGTAGAGATATATTAGCGATCGTACAGGATCACAATGCTTAAATTGATTTTTTAATATACTTTTTTTACCTTTTCAAATTAGAAAGAATTGATATAACGGGTTAACTTCACTGCAGTGATCGTCTAGTGCTGAAAAATAATCTACAGAATTTATAGCGACACGTTGTTATGCCATTCAAAGCCATACATCAAAACAAAAATGTACATTAGAGGAGGAACATAAGTTTCTTTGTATTTAAAATGCATATCCATGTGTAACTAGAAACTGCGTAGTAGAATATCACTTAAGCAATATCAAAAATTAAAACTCGAGTGTAAAAAGGCCACATTTGCAAAACAAAAAGTTCTGATAAGGTTGAAACATCCTACCGTATGTAACTCGGGAACTGTTTGAGATCATCTTCCGTCAAAACTCGCAGCCCAGACAACATGTCCTTAGTAACAGGTAGCTGTAACAAAGTAGCACATTTGTTAATAAACTCCAAATCGATAAATAATTTTTTGCCCCACATAGCTGATACCACTTGTTCTTATATGTAGCTTATTCTTGCTTAACATTGGCGCCCCTGCTCCACGTGCTTGACTATCAAAGTTCTCAGCCCTATCCACTGACGGAAAATGCATTGAAAACATTTTCAAAACAGTTAGAATGTAAATTTATTCGATTATAATTCACAGGGTTCCCAAAAACTCTCTTTTTATGTCTTTAAATTCATTTATGCAGCCTTTAGCAATGTCAGATAAGTTGCTAAGCATGGCGTGACAGTATCTTACATAACATGATTTTATATACACAGTATTAATTACAAAACATGGGTTGCATTCGAAAATAACACATGATACGAAATTGTCACAACAAATAGATTTCTGTCGGCTAATAGCCTGCCATGATATAGCCACTAGTATCAAGCTATATTGTTACATTATCTACAAAACCAATTGAATAGTTCCTATATTTGCACTACATAGACATAAAGAGTTGTACTAATTGTTAACGTAATAACTTACTTGTAGCTCACAATCGGACAGGTGATACCCTGAACAGAGGATAATCCCATAGTCCATAGACTCAGGTTTTTTCATAATTTCTATGAACCATTTCTTTGTGTCTAAACACCAATTCCTGCAACACATAAGGAGAAAACTCACATAGAAGCGATGGTTACAATCCAATGCTCCATATCATATTCACCTTAGCATAAATATCATAAATTAACCATATAAAGTCACAACATACGGTTTTCCTTGTAATAAATAAAAACAAAAACAAAACTACATTATAAGGAAAGAATTGTGAAAATTTTGATCAAAGGATTGTTCCAGAACAACCCTATTTCATGGGTGACGATAAAATATGAATCACAATGGCAAATAAGGGCGGACAATGAAGTTAATCCAGAACTTTACTTTCTTCAACATGAAAACGTTTACAAAATTCAGTGACTTAATGACAATTCAAGGATCCTTTGAATCAAATATACAAAACATAGACCGTTTTGCCCATCTGGACCTGAACTTGCAGCAACTAGGCCAAACAACTAATAAGAAGCCAGTTGGCAATTATCAAGGTCTGAAAAGCATCGACGAGAAATTAAAAATGTCAAAAACTTCAAACTCATAAGCCTTACTCACCATCTGAAAGTCAAAAATCTATATACAGAATCAGGAAGAACAGTATTTGTCATGTAAATTGAAAATTGTTTTTGGTTATGACTTAATTCAGTTGTGGCAACTACTACAATATACCTTTCATCTGTGTGAAATAAAGATACCTGAAATTTAACAGCGAATTGAAAACTAGAAGTGTTTGCTTTGATAAATTATATTAGGAATGAGAAATTTAGGGAGATCCCATGAGCCTTGCATGTACAATCTAAAATCACCACTTTACTTGACCCTTCAGTATAAACGTGCATTGAAACGTCCTTGAAAATATCAGATCTCTGCTACCACAAACGCGTGCATTGAAACGTCCTTGAAAATATCAGATCTCTGCTACCACAAACGCGTGTACGTCTTTAAATTATGGTGTCAAAAGTTAAAGCAAACCATCAACACGTCGAAAGATAAACCTAGTACTAGCAGTCCTCAAGGAGCCATTTTTACGTCAAATTTGCCGGTGCCTTCGCAGATAATTACAAAAGGAGATCAAGTCAATAACTGGGAGTTCTTCAAGCAACAATACAAAGACCACGAAGCTGCAAAAAAATTTAGAATGACCAGACAACAAAGTCAGAATGGTTACTATACCTTCAGTTGGACAAGGGATGCTTACAAATTATTCTTAACTTAAAGCTGTCTGGCGAAGAAAGATCCAATGTGGATAGGGGCCATCCATAAAGTACATACGCTGTAAATCGTCCAATTTTCGACCCCCTCCCCCCTGTACGCACTTGAACACTTTTGCTCTACCCCTTCCTTGCGTACGTACACACCTGACCATTGAAATGTCCCCCCTCCAATATTGAAAAATTTTCTTTTGAACATTACGTCCTTTCGACTGGGTAAACAAAACTTAACAATTGAATAAAAAAGAGTTAAAGTGCGCACATAAATGTGCAGCGACACGCAAGTTTGGAACCCTAACTGATTATGGCTGCCCATTTGTAACAATACTTAAACTATACACATTTATATTTAAACAAGCAAAGTTACATATAAACCTTTAAATTTACAGTTAAACCAACGCATATGATTTAAACCTTCGTACATTTATATTTAAACCTTTGCCCAATTATATTTAAACTTTCATACACTTATATATAAACCTTTGTCCAATTATATTCAAAACTTCTTACATTTATATTTAAACCTTCAGTCAATACAATATATGCAGAGAACTTACTATAGTAAGGTCAGACCACAAACCTCTACAATCCGTGTTCAAAAAATCTCTGCTAGCTGCAAGTGGACGCCTACAGTGTATGATACTATGACTACAGAAGTACAACATTGATGTGATTTAAAAGCCAGCATCACAGATGTATGTGGCATATCATCTATCATGAGCTTACCTTGCAGAACAAGGGGCGTCTGGAGATGGCTTTTATGTGTTCAATCCTGAGTCGGAAAAAATCAACCTGCTAAACAATGTAAAGATCAAAAGCGAAAGACTTGTGCAACTACAAAAGCCAAGAATCCTATCACGCGGTCATTAAAGAATACTGTACTTGTCAGATGGCTGGATACCTGCGATGAGGTTCAACACCCCATCCAAGATTGCTAGAATTGCAGAGAGGAGTTGATACTGTACAATGGTCTGTTACTCCACTTCGTACATTATTCTACAAGCATTCAGATCGGAAGTAATCACGAGGTTACATTCCGGCCACCAAGAGATCGAGGCTTGTTTGAGGAAAGCACAGGGCCGTGTGTTCTGGCCTGCAATGCAAAATGACATTAAGAACGCCATTTTAACATGCCAGGTTTGTGCACAGTTTCAGCCAAACAACCCCATCGTCTGCATGAAATACCCAATAGACCATGGAGTAGAGTGCCTACAGATCTCTTCACACTAACATCGAAGGACTATAAAGTACTGGTAGATTACTACTCAAACTATATAAAAGTGAGTCCACTAACAGATCATCAGCTATCATCAAATTTATCAAAGTCCAATTCAGACATCATGGTATACCAGATGTTTTAGTACCTGACAATGGGCAACAGTATGTTAGCAACAAGTTCGCTCAATTTGCAAGAGAAGGGAGTTTAAGCACGTCTGTTCATACCACTGAAAAGCCAATGGAAAAGCAGAGTTTGCAGTCAAAGTTGTTAAGGGCCTTTTTAAGAAGGCTCTACAAGACAACAAAGATCCATGGTAAGCACTACTAGACTATCGGAACACGCCAACTTGGAGAATGCAAACCAGCACGACACAGCATTTGATGTCTACAAGGACCAAAACCCTGGTTCCCATAGCTACCAGCTTACTTTGCCCGGAAGAAGCAGACAGTGTGAAAGTGACAATCAATCAAAACATTGAAAAGCCAAAGGTTACTATCACAAGCAAACCTACGAGACCTTGAGGCTGGTCAAGAAGTGAGAATATTGCCAATCCAAAGAGGAAAGACCTGGCAAAGGGGTAAATGCACTGAGAAGCTTTCAGATCGATCATATCTGTTGGAGTCTGATGGATAACAGTTCTGACAAAACCAAGAACAACTCAACCCTACCCCACACAGTCTGAGTCAGCAGAAGTATCATCAGACCAGGAACCAACACTTGTGGAACAGGTATTGCCGAGGAAAAGTCAGAGAGTGATTAAGAAACTTGCTCATTTCATTTAAATTAATAGACATTTAATTAAATGACCATTTAGCGTATTAGGACTTGATTATGAAACGTTTAACCGAACATTAGTCATGATTAGATATGTAGCGATTCAATTGCTCACAAGCAATTAGTATGAATAGTATTTTTAAGGTTGCACTCCATTGTTCTAAAATCACTGAAATTTCATGTTCATTTTTAATATCATTTATCTATGTTTTCAATACTTGCATGCCATGTATTTTCTCTTTTATAAAAGGTAAGATATTACAATATTATTTATTGCACAATATAATTTGAGACTTTGGACAATTCCAAAAAATCATCTCACAATAATATCAGAATAAAAGACATAATGAATAAACATTGAAGAATTACTGGCAACGTTTTACTTCCTCTGGGGCTCCACTTCCACCAAAATACCAATAGCCTGGAGCACCATCACTTGTTACTTCTGGAGAGAAATTTTGAGCCATTAATAAAACATCATAGTTAGGATTATCTCTCTTAAGAACATAAGCTGTTGACATTCCAATTATACCAGCTCCAACTATGGCAACACGTGGGCATTTCGTTTTCTAAAAATAAAGGTACAAACCAATCAAGGCATTTTAGCAAACTTAGTAGCTGGATAATACTATTAACACCAAATACCTTTTAGAATGCACCTGTTACAAAATCAATTGTCTAACGTAGACACAAATGTTTACTCAGGTAGCTTGTAGTTGACTGGACTAAATTATTACAGGAAAAGTTTTATAATACCAAACTGCATCACAGCTGATTACATTCCTGTTTCAGTACTGTTCTCAGCCAACTTATTAGATAACAAAAATCTGCTATTGAAGCCACGTGTCCCAAAAGGATTCAAACTGGCATTTCTAATAAGAGATGCCGGACAACATGGCAAAATGCTATATACATATATATATATATATGTTGAGGTATTATAAATATCTGACACTGACGAAGGCTTAAGCTGAAACACAGAAAAAATTAATGAATTTCCCCTTAACCACTGCTGGGTTTCATCTCGTAATACCAAGGACTTTGAATGTCCTTCACCAAACCTTTGTGCCGTGATGGCACGAAGGTTTGATTGTTGGCTTTTGAGTCTGAGGATTGCAAGTTCGAGCCCGGTTGGCTCCCACTTAGTGCAGCTATTGTGGTAATGCTCCACTCTTGACAAATATATACATGTATATGGGCTCGACAGGGCTGGAAATTGCAATCCTCAGACTCAAAAGCCAACACTCAAACCTAGGTGCCATAATGACACAACGGTTTCGGCGAAAGACTTTCAAAGTCCTTATTATATAGGTATAAGTAAAGGTGTACACAAAAGTTCATATCATACATATTGCATATCATATATATGGTTAATAAAAATAGATTACATGTATAATTAATTTAAAAATCTTGCTGGTCGGTTTAGTTATGCTCATTATTACTGGATATTGAACCTTAGATATATTCGGCAGATACGTACATGCTGTCTCGGCAACATACTTGTATGTTCACTTATCATGATTATGTAGAAGTTATCTTGTTCAATATATTGGTCCATAACCATGCATAAGAATGAATGTCTTAGCAAAACAAACTTGGCAACTAATAGGTTATCATGGTAAGGCTTGGGTAACTAGAGGTGATGTAAGAATGACCTTTTTTCTCGTTATGACCACACCTTGTACATTTGTCGCCATTGAATTTGGATTGTAACTGACTCTTTGAGCGTCTTGTATCACGAAGTGAATTCCGAACCAAGGGTGGAGGTTTTTAGGGATTAATATCAACCACATTAACCACTCACTCACCTAGATTCATAAAACCGTTTCACAGATCAAATACTATGTTTCTATATATAGAACTCAATAACTTTCATGGCTGCTTCAATGAGGACTTCCTAAAGATAATTGCCAGGAAGCAGAAAACGGTGAGAAGCAAAAATTCAGGAGGTAGGATGCCAGCTTTCTTTACCTTTGATTTAATTCTTGGCTTAAGAAAGTTATCAACAGGAAATAATAAAGCTAGCAGATTCCCTTTATTTTGACATAAAGACTAGCATGGTGTCAATTTTTATCATAAGCTAGCACTTTTCATGTTGGTTGATGAAGCCGGGTGAAAATATGAGGTCGAGGTCAAACGGATTAAACAACGGTCAAGATGATCCTCGTTTGAGCCCAATGAGATCAAGGTTAAGATTAGGATGCTTCGTTTCACTCGTATAGCTAATCCATGTGCCAAACAGAATTACTTCCCTGTCACTGTTTTCATATGAATTCAAAATGGTCAAATAACGGACAGAGCAATAATCGCCATCCTGTCAAGAGGCGCATTTTACGCTGCAGCTGATTCACAGGGTACAACTTTCCGCTGAGTGAAAAGATAGTTTCTCAATTGAAATATTACACGCAATTTCCAACGTAGCATTGGGTTCACTATGTAACAACCAACGGTTGCAGTCCAGCTTTGTTTGTTGTTATAGCTGAATGATAGTCTAGTCAAATGTTGTGGATGCGCTTGTCACAATCGAATACGACTATGCTAACAGATGATGCCACTCTAGTTAATTAACGTTGACATTACAGGAGACGAAGTATGAGTATGACGTTATCTAGCTAATATTGATAACGGAGAATAGGGAAACATACAATGTGAATTGTCATTCCTTTCTTAAGAGGGAAGCGGTATTTGTAAGGTTTAGTTCCGTCGTTGTTTTGATTGAGGCGGAACATCGTCATGACTGTGTTGGATTTTTAAGATAAAGTTTATGACTTATTTTATAGTTTCGGTTCATGATACTTAAAATAATGTTGCTATATATCTATACTTCGAAAAAAGCTTTTTATGTTTTTAGCGCAATGTCGCAAAATTTCAAGGCAATTGCCGCTTAAGTTAAAGTGTTGGGTTTTTAGTCTGCAGGTCGCGATTTTGACTTTTGCTCGACTCCTTCTGTGGTAATGTTCACCACATGAGTGGTATGCGTCAATTCATTAATGTGGTTGCTAAGATGTATGAATAATGATCGTAGACGACAAATCTCATAACGTATACAAAAATGTAACATTACCACAATAGCTGCAGTAAAAGGGAGCCGATGGAAACCGAACTCGCAATGCTCGGACTCAAATGCCATTTTTCAAACCGATATGCCATCCCGACACAACGGTTTGGTGAAGGACATGTGGTAGGGGACGGAGAAATTCATAAATTTTTATTTTTGTTTAAGCTTAAGCCTTCATTAGTGTCAGGTATGTGTATTATTTCGACAGACACAAGTGCTTTGATATATATATATTTGTGAAGAGTGGAGCTTTGCCACAATAGCTGCTCCTAGTGGGAGGCGATTGGGCACAAACTAGTAACTCTCAGACTCAAAAGCCAACACTCAAACCTCTTTGCCATTACGGCAAAAGGATTTGGTGAATGACTTTCAAAGTCCTACGTATCACGAGCCGAAATCCAGCGGTGGGTAAGGGCAAATTCATTACTATTTCTGTGTCTTCCGGCTTAAGCCTTGATCAGTAGATTAGTAGATAATCATAGTTGATATATGTTATATCTCAACAGACACAGTGCTTTGATGTACATTTGCGATTAGTGGAGCATTACCACAATAGCTACAGTAAAACGGAGCCAACCGGGCTCGAACTCGCGACCCTCAGACTTAAAAGCTCACCCACTGACTGATTGTTTTGCTATTCCTTTTACATTGTAGGGAATATAAACCCAGGATGTTGTATTCCTACTCTCCCACTTTCCCAGATACTTCAGCGGTCCATTCCATTGTATTAAGAGCTTATTGTGGTCAGTAGGGGTAATACTAGGACATAGTCTCCTACCTTAAGATTCCTGGCCTTAGCTTTGAAATCAAAACATTTCATATGCTTAACAGTAGACCTATCAAGAGCTTCTTGGACCATTTTGCATGTATCAGCCAACCTTTCATTCAAATCAAGTACATATTAACGCGATAGAATAAGTAAATATAGGAAAGAGAGCTTTGTTACAAACATTTCCCAGTTAAACACCTGGACATCTTTGCTGATACATGCAGAATGGTGCATACGCGGCTGATTTTAACTTAGTAGGTAGGAGCGTAATATGATATTTATGTACGTATACATATATGCATATGCGTGTGGTTATTTTGCTTGGCTTCATCAATCTGTGAAGTAGGATTCTCTTTCAGTATTACTATATTAATTATCTTTCTTCAAATACTGCTTGGTATGGCGGTAACTGTTTGAAGACTTCATCTGGATTGTAATAAGTTCCATATAGCATAACTGCTTTGTTTCAAGTCAATAGATAATGTGAATTTACCACCAGCTTCACACCAACCCATGTACGTGCCGATAACTAAGAAAAATTACAAGCACAAACATTGCGTACGAAACCAGTAAACGACCTTGGTTTGTCAATGCTTATTTGCTTGTTCTAATTAGCAGGAAACATACGAATGCTCTGTGCGAAGGGTGTGATAAAAACGATTAAGTGTTAACGGAACTTGTATAAAAGGAAGGGATGAGTTTACGTGCTAAGTTGTTTACAAAGGTATTGAGATGTTACCAACAAAGTAGATCAGCAAAGGTTGAAAGGAGTAGAGCAATTCATGGACGAAAAAGAATTGAAATTAACAGCCTATCAAGTCCCTTTTGTTTGGAAATACCATTAGTTGATAACATTATCAGACTCATGAACCAGAACGCCCTGGTTCAAATCCCGTTATGGGTGGAATTTGTTTCCGCGTGCCGGAAAATAAACCCCCCTTACTGATCCTTTAATTGATATCGTGTCTTAAGGTAAAGTAGTTCAGATAGAGTTCATCAACCTAGATGTCAACCTTATGTGAGTTAAGCAATTGAAACATGCTTCTATGACGCCTTTTTTGTCCTTGAATAAAAAAAACTAACAATATAATGATTTATGAAGGAAAGCGGAAGAAACAACTTTTCCTACGGACAGTTTCCGCTACCTTTGCCTTCAATGATTGCTGGCAAGAATTGAATGTAGATGTCTAACAGGTTGCTCTCCCCAGCGTACTAATCTTTGAGAGATCACTTCCGGTCATGTGGTTTATAACTAGGGCTTCATCATAAATGAAACAATCTCTTACCTGATTCGCACTGATGACACAACCTGAATGCGCTCATTTGGCCAGATCCAATGGGTGACAACCAACCAATCGATAACCGTTTCCCTGACGTACCAAGAATTCGCGGAGGTAAAGGTATTCCGGAAGGGCCTGTCGGCTTCTTGTGCCAAATCTGATAAGCCATATCTATGTAGCAATGCATCCTTGCCACTTGCTGAGGTGTGAAATGATTAGCGCAATTGCCGCTAGCGTAGCTCATGTAATTATCGTATGGTGTCTTTGTATATTTACCATGGCCACATTTGTTATCTGAGTCATCCGGATCCCTGCATTTGGTATGCTCGGGCGTTGGCTGAGTATCCGAACACAAGTCCCCTAGTTCCATTGATGCATGGGTTTCAAAACATTCATCCGTGCACGTCAACTCAGTGACCCCACGAAAAACGTGCCACAGGCCTAGATTATGCCCCAGCTCATGGATGCAGTCCTTAATTCCCCCTTCTGCTTTCCCGTACCGATCAGCACTTAGCATGGTACCACCTTGCACCGTATACACCTCTTTGTCCCAAGGAAATGTGGCCAGACCATAGACCTCTGGTCGAGTCCATTTGACAGCAAAAATATTGAGGTATTTGGAATTATCTAAATTAATCAGTGCCTTGTATTCGGTAACACTTAAATAGGCCCGATAGGGAGAGTTCGGATCCACACATGTCTTGGCTGTGTCTGTTACTTTAGGATTGCAACAGTCACCACCGTCCCACATATGATAATACCGATTACACTCAAAGTCACATATACCATTTCCTCGTTTAGATGGCTCACATGCCATTTTCTTGCCATCACAATCTCCGCCATCATTACCGGTGATATGATATCGGCATTGTTTATGACATTTCGAATCTCCTATCATTCTAGTCTCGCACTCATGCAACACGGTCCGTCTTCTTAGTGACGTATTCCGTATTTCCTTTTCGGTTAAATCCCAAGTAATATTGTACTTGGAAAACACTTCATTGATGCCCTGGTGTTGCTGTTTTATTTGAACTCGTGTTACTAACGGATTTTGCCCGTTATCGTCAACAACGTTTATTAAACGATAGCGGAGCGTCTTCAACGGTCGTAGCGTCTTTTCCTGCATGTAGCTGCGTACGATTTCTGGATTATCACACACAGTATTGCCACACAGCGGTTTCCTGGCGATCAAATGATGTGTATCTTCGGGCACGGTAGAGGGTACAAGTTCAGGCAAGCTGCTTGTGACTGAGTTATACTGTAATCCTAAATTTCGATTTGAGCTCTTATCAAAATCCTCCAACAAGCTGATTGAGTCCATTTTATGCATCTTAGACTCAAACAGATGTTTTTTAATTTCCGTTTGCGATTTCGCTCGACTCCAAATGCGAACGTTGTCAATGGTACCACGAAACATGATGGACTTCGCTGAATTACCACCAAGTTCTAATGCCTTGCATTTATCAAAAAAACCTGCGGAGACAGAATCAATCTGCTTATGGCTAACAGCTACTTTGGCTTGTTCTACGTATAAAACCATAGTTTTACCACTGTATGTTGCAGCAACATGAAACCATCTACGAGAAGCTACTGGTTTGTGAGACAAAATTGTTGTTCTCTTTTTCGAGCGATCAGATTCCAGAGCAAAATAGACGCGGAGATCTTGTTCTTTCTTGGCCTCTTCCAATCCTAAAGCCCATCCTTTTGTGTCGTTGTCATGATTACATCGATTAAAAAAAGTAATAAGTGGCACACTACTGTATTGGCCTCCTTCAGGACGAACCCACATCTCCACAGTGAAAGCTTCAGTAGAAATACGAGCTCTTTCAAAACGGACAATCTCCTTGCCTGAAAAATACGCCGCGTACCCTTGCCGAGAGTAATCCGAGGAATAGACGTCGTCATAAGGGAGCACACTTAAATCGTCCCTTTTTACTCGCCGTGGGGAGACACAGGCCATCCCTTTCTCATGATCAGAATTTGGCTTAGCCTCTATTGGTGACTTTAAATTGGTTGTAAAGAGTACAATGTAAATGAAGATGTGGTAATAGTGACCAAATCCCCGAGCATCAAATGTAAACCACATTTTTCTCTTTCCAAACAGCCAAGGCTATGACCGAAGTCTATCATTACACAATCCATACAATAGATCGTTTGGCTGGTGTTTTGTAAATCTTTCTACAAGCTTATCGACAACAGTGTCAATGCTGATCAGATCACAACTTCACTCACCTCATGGCCTGATGAGCAACACTTGTACTCCCCAAGAAGTCGTTGTAATATTCACACTATGAGGTATAAGACAGCCTTGTTTCAGCTTCATCAATTTATGCTCAACTCATTCACGTGTTAACGAATGTAACTCCTAGATGCAGAACCATTTGAGCATCTGTGTTATTCATCGCTCAACATTCACATATCCCTGACTTATAACAGAAGAAGAAAACAACTCATAAATTCTTGATATCCGCGGAAAACACTGTGTAGGCGATGTAAAATTACTCCCTTGTCCATAGCAATGTTATTGTGTTCCGAAGACAGCTTTCTAATCAATTCCTCGTGGGTTTAAGATACTTCTTTCGAGTATAATCTTGAGGCAACCCTTTATCAAGGGCACGCGGAAAAAGAAAACCTAAGTATTGTCTTAAGAAATAATTCCATGGTTAATAATGGTCATGTATTATTGTGATTTCTATTGGATGTCTTTTGAAAATTCCATGCCTTTTGTAAACCAAAATGAACCAGCCTCGTGTCAGATCATACAGTAACTAACAAAACCTCTTTGTGGTTTCGTCTGAGTTTAGAAATCCTTCTCAAACTTGGTTACCTCCGATAAAGAGATTATTAAACAAAATCGCTCTTAACATGCATATTTCAAGCCGCTCTCGTAAGAAAAACCAACATTTACTGAATTTTGAAGTAGACTGTCACCTACGCGGTCAACACAGAGCAACATATGTGTGTTGTCTTCGACTTCAAAATACACCTTTTAAGGCGTTAATCCGACTTAAAGATCTCTGGTTGAAACGCGTGTAATCTTTTTCAACCCTCTGTCCTAATGTTAATAACATTTGAGATGATTACGCTCACGCGTTAAAGAGATTCAATTACCAGAAATATAAGCCACACACAAATCACTATTCATCTCCGAGGTCACTAAAGTGAATTGTACAAAACAATTTCAGCAATGACCTAGTACATACATTAATATTTTTTCGTTCTTCATCTATCCTACTGCCTGAAGTTATAGAGTTAGTTCACACTATAAACATAGGAGAGAGCGCGCAAATTCTGGGAAAGGAATATTTGTGGGAATCAGTTGACGTATTGAAAGATTTACTTTACCTGTGTGTGAACAATACGCTACAAGTGCCCACATATTCACTTATTTGATCGAAAGTGGCCTTGTTACAATGTATGTGGTTAGACCATAATGACGAACGAAGTGCTGTTTTGATTCAGAGCAAGTTGACATAAAAGAATTTACAAGCCTTCGACTCTTGTTCATATTCAACTTTGAAATAATAGCTGTTATCAAAGAACCTGCTTCTTTTACCAAATAACCACATCATCTCAGCAAGGGGGAAGGACTCGTTTGTAATCTTGATTCACATCATCAGAGAAGCAGATGTAGACAAGTCACGACTTGTATTCCATATTTATTCCGTAAAATTTCAAAGTATAAAATAGGAAAAGATATAGTTTCGTATTAACGGCAGGATTGAATCTGAATAGTTTTCATGTTTAAGAGAAGGCAAGTTTATATTCAGCCAAGGAAACATTTTGACTTTACTTTCCACATTGCTAAAATATCTATGGACTTGACAAATAAGTCAATATACCGCATATTGACATGACTGCAGAAAATTCAATAATTTAGGCGATTGTAGATTTGTACAGTCACGTGAATGGGTGAAAGTATATTTAGAATATGTTATAAATCTACTGTTATTACATAACATTATGAAAGCTGTAATGACAAAACTAGTGGTTGAATAAAACACAAGATGATAATTCATGAAGGAGGAATACCAAGAAGAGAAAATTGAAAGACAACAATTGATAATAACGCAGATTTCACCTGGCCGTGAAGTGGAGCAAACATACAGCTAGGTATAGTAACAGAACACATACAGAAATCCTGCTCAAATAATATGCCAAAAATACTTAGCAGAAAAACAAACTTAGTAACATTTAGTAACGGTTAATCATGCTATTCTATCGACGAGGATTCCTACTCAAATGTAGCCTAGAATGATTACGATACAAATTTGATTTGGGATGACAATGAAGACCACGCGTAGGATTTCTGGAATGAAACAATATGGGGCAAGTTCTAAATTTGTTGTGTCTACCGTGGGCATCTACCACTCTTGGGTTTTGTTGTAAACTAAGCTGCAACGTCAGATAACTGGTTTAACGTCGTCATCCCAAACAACTGTTATTTATGATACAGTCAAAGTGGATTTTTCTATGAGTTTTTGGATGTCGAAGACCTACTGACCTATGTTGTTAACAATAGAAAAGAAGAGAGGGGTTAAGGAAGAGAAAAAAGATCGTATTTGTTGACAGAAGCTTTCAAAAAGGCCAAGTTACAACTATTTGCGAAGCAAAAGAATTGTAAATACTTCTAACTTCTGACAGTCTGAGGAATGAAAGAGAAGCTGTGAGATTAAGAACATGAATTTAATACAAAGTCTGCGATCAGGTGAGATTGAACTGATACAAAAAAATAAGATAGATAACCACGCCTTACTGTGCTTATTAGTTTCCATTCTCGATAAATTTTTGTAAAATGATGTTGTGCATATGAAATACTGGAACGAGAAAGATGAAAGACTATCATGTTATCGGTGATATTGTATCACTATGACAGTTTCTGCTCACTTCCATTAGTTCCATTTCTGTATGGCAACTTCGGATGTCACAAAGTCTTGTTTTATTGCGATTTTTACGCCTTTACTATTCAATGCAGATGGGGCATTTATACGAACTAGAAATTATTACTCATCTCGCCGTTTTTGAACATTTTTGAGTCATACAATTACCCCATGACTCGATTGAGTTAGTAGACCAAGAAGACAGATCGACAAGTTGTCATAACAAGCTAGCCCTCTACGAATGTATCCAATGTCTGGTTGGGATGAAGGTTACTCGTATTGTGTGCTACGATGATGTGTTTAAGTGTGATGGTAACCGATACAACAAGGGACGCAAGATATTTTGTGTCTAGTTTCTGTTCAATGTGAAACAAACCATTTTAACTTGATCACTGTCATATAACAAAAGACTTATTTAGTATTCAGCCAAATCAGCTAGCTTTGGAATTGAAGAAGCAGTCCTTGTTTTCATTTTTTGGCGTATTAAACATAAAATGTATACAAGATTTTTCTGGAGAGCAGGTTCTTGGGCTGCGCTATGGGCATTATCAAAATAGCACATATATCTCAGACATATTATATTAGGTGACTCTGTGCTAATTAGGAGAAATTATATGCCGATTTTTTGTCTTCCATCTAAATGAGTCAACTACAATAAAGTTCTAATGTTGTGATAAATATACAACGCATTTCCTGTTCTTAGATTGTACTGCTCCAGAGGTACTTTTATTGCCGTCAAACACTTTTACGAAACACAATGCAAAATATCGGAGTGTGTTAGGCCACTTAATATTCAACTTTGTACGCCATGGGAAAAGTTTATGATCGTTTGCATTGATGCCATTTTACGTCTGACATGTTTGGAAAACACACTCATTTAAATAGTTTATTTAAATAGTTTAGACTTTATCTTATCCACTCTCCTCCTTTCAAATCTCCGTCTTGCTGAGGCACTGCTGAGTAGTTGTTTAGGTGAACGAAATACGTTTCCTTAGAGCCGAACATTGTGTCATTCTTGCTCTGTTATCATTTTCAGTTTGGATAGTTGGTCGAGTGGTCAGGGATTGATTTATAGTAATGCAGTTTTCTGGGATCTAGTGTATAATAGAAAGCCATAAAGGTACAATTTCTCTGTCCCTTTGGTGGAGGAAATAACCATCAGCACACTTGTAAACTACAGGTCTCTCATATAACTAAGGCCTTGTAAATTGAAAGATATCAGATGGAACACTTTCATGTAGCGCCTTGAAAATTTGCGAGATTGCGCTGAAAACATACGTTAAAGCTTGCTTCGTCTGACACTCTTCATAGTATGAATCGTTAGAAAGGAAAAAAAAAATATATATAATAAATAAAGGAAAATATATATAATATATATATGTATATATATAGTTTTCTGAAGAAGAATTATTCGAAACGTTAAAAAGTGTTTATTTCTTGTAATTTATATATATATATATTTGTCAAGAGTGAAGCATTACCACAATAGCTGCACTAAGTGGGAGTCAACCGGGCTCGAACTTGCAATCCTCAGATTCAAAAGTCAACACTCAAACCTCCGTGCCATCACGCCACAAAGATTTGGTGAAGAACATTCAAAGTCCTTAGTAGCACGAGACGAAACCCAGCGGTGGGTAAGAGGAAATTCATTAATTTTTTCTGTGTTTCGGCTTAAGCCTTCATCAGTGTCAAATATATTTAGTATCTCAAGAGACACAGTGCTTTTCATATATTTGTCAAGAGTGGAGCATTACCACAATAGCTGCACTAAGTGGGAGCCAACCAGGCTCGAACTTGCAATCCTCAGACTCAAAA
>JANTCA010015244.1:12265-25650 GCA_024741275.1 Chironex yamaguchii | reverse complement strand
CGGCTCCCACTTAGTGCAGCTATTGTGGTAATGCCCACTCTTGACAAATATATAAAAAGCACTGTGTCTGTTGAGGTTTTTTATATATATATATTGGTTTGGTACCAATAATCTGCACAAAAAGGTCCTTTCTCTTTTATTTACCTCTAGCTGAAAAATACTGGTAACACAAAAAAATCTCAGGTAGCCTATCAGAATTTAAGCCCGAAACACACTACCTAACACGCAAATGTCATATCAACCAAACAGTATATCCTTGTATGTCATTGTTCTGAGCAGAAACGAGCTACGTTGGTGTCTAACCAGTACCCACACTAACCCTTTTTGGAGTAAACTTTCGTTAACAGGTAGCTCTTAGATTACTTAAGTGGGCAGAGATTCATGTGACGCAAGACGACCTTTACCTTTCGTTGTTACGTCCGACTACTGTTGTGGAAGAAACTCTAGCAAAGGGCTTACAAGAAATGAACGAAAGTCAGATGACCTAGCTGACAATTTCCCTTATAGAACTCACCAGAAATCTTTACTCTTGAAGACATGATATCTTTGCCGTATTTATTAGTCACAACGCAAGAATATACTCCCTCATCAAACATTTGTAGATTTCGTATTATTAGCATATCTCCATCTTTGGTAACCTTTTTGTCAAAAGCTAAAGTATGTCCATCCACCAACCAATCAACACTGACTTTTGAATTGTCAGAAGCAAGGACTTCATGTGGACAACGCAAACTAAGTGTCTTGCCAGCTAATATTGTTACGTTTGTTCCAATGGGTATATTTGCATCTTTTTCTTTGCCAAGGTAGGCTATATTTCCACCAAACGATGTGATCACTGGACTTGCCCTAGCTGAAAGAGAAGGATATGCCCGGAAACAATGAGACAATGGCAATATAAGGCGAATGAGCCATCTTTGCGCATTTCTTTATGTTAAGATGGCTTAATATTTAAAACTTGGTGGCTCTTATGTCGAATCCAGGGGGACTGTGAGTGGGGGGTGGTAGCAAGGGTTCCACTAAAAATGTAATAGAGCAGCGTGGAGCTCTGCACAACTTTACACTTTAACACAAGTCTCATAAAAGTAGTTACTCCAATGATCTAAAGACGTGCACTAGGCCAGTGTCCAAAGAAAAGAACAGCTTATGTCGTGGACGCACAGAGAAAATGATATAACTTCAGCAAAATTATTCTTCATTGCGTGCTCAGTCGTTTCGGCGAGGGTTTTTTTTGGCAACAACGACCTTTGTAGCGAACCTCAATTCAATTTTTTAAGAGTGGGCAAGAATTGCAGCGTGTGTAATAGCGGGTTTTTCGTATTGCTTATAGTGCAACTGCACTCATAAAATAAATTAGAGCAAATTTGTTTTTTGATTGCCATGTCTCATCATAGTTCGTACAATATAACAACTACCAACTGGCTTGTTGCTGTAACACTGCAACACGTGCTGCTAATCCATATTTTCAAGTTCGGTTGTCACCATAAACATTCTTGGCTAAATATATCTCAATATCATTCTTGGAAAACTGTGGGCTTACAAGACTACAACTTTACTTCAAAGTCGGAAAGAAAAGAAGGATCTGCAAGTCTACAAATTTACGTAAACTCTCGGGGAAAAATAATTGTTCTTTACTTGTACTGTAACGTAAACTAATAAATTTCATAAATGTTGATGAAACGTAAAGCATAACTTTGAATTGATATGAACCTGCCACCACAAGGGTAATGTACCTCTTTAAATATGGCAAAAGCAAAATTATTACATTAAGATGTTACCTAAGATTTTGAGTATTGAGAAGCTTCTTGCCACTCCAGCAGGATTTGTAGCAAAACACTCGTACACACCACTATCCCTCTGTTCAGCAGAGATAATTTTCAATAGTCGTCCTTCGTTTACAAACATAAACCTATCTTTCTCTAATATGACTTTCTTGTCCTTCTTCCAAATGATATTTGGAGTAGGAATACCACTAACTTGACACGAGATGAACAATGCTCGCCCACCAGACGCTTTTAGCCTGTCTCCTATTGTCAAGTTGATGGTTTGCACCGATTCACCAAAAAGAAAGTATTGGAATCCTTGATCTATACTCGGTGGTAGTTGTCCTAAAAAGGGGAAAACAGGTTTGATAAACAAAAAGAGAGAACGATATCCCGTATTAATTTCAGTAGCTGTAAACCAACAAGCAAAACCAACATTCACCAACACCTGCAAACAACATGACAAAGGTAAAGGATTTTACAATGATTCAAAACTTCTCTTTAATTTATACCAGTTTGTCAATATTAGGAACATGGACCAAATACCCTCAGTTGACCAAGAACTCTGGCGGTGGTCTGTCCATAATAGGTCTTTCCAAGATGTTCTATTAGTTGAAATTTTTTCTTTAGATCTGCAATAATAAAGCCATACTTTCATGCAGAGAAATATGTAAACACTTATCATCCTACACTTTCAATCACACTCTAACGTATTTAAACTAACAAGTTTACATGCCAAGAAGATTTTGAGCACTCTTTATATTGAGCAATTTGGAATTACAGACTTGTAAGATTGCAAGTTTTGCAAGACAAAACATTGTAAGAGAAATTGTGGATACAAACAAAGCAATAAAGAGCAACTATCGTAAGATAACAATGGTTGAAAAGTACAAATCACAAGGCGACCTCGCTCTGTCTCAATCGTAGAACACTTCACTGTCTGAACTGGCAACTCCGCATCTAGGAGGACTTTAATTTCTTTTGTTATATGTATCGACCTACTCTTTAACAATCCATGCATGCATGATCTCGAAACAACGATCCTTATTTGTCATCATAGCATCAAACATCCTCACTACGAGCCTATTCAAAGTCGCCATCGGTTTTCAAGCATGATACTTACCAGTAACAGTTAAAAGTGAACTTTTCTTTGCCGATCCAAGATAATTACTCGCTTCACATGTATACGTGCCCTCCATTTTCTCAGTTACATCTAACAACAATAAGCCTGTACCCGAGCGATTGATTACAAATCCTTCTTTTAAATTCTTATAAACAGGCTCCCCATTAAAGAACCAATTTACTTTTGGTTCTGGCGTTCCACTTGCTTCGCATCGAATCATGATGGATTTACCAGTTATCACTTGGATGTCTTGACCAATGTACACTTTGCCACTTGCTGTTTGTCTGGGCTTGAATTCGGATATCACAGGCCTTGAAGCACCTGGCATAAACAAGACATAATAACAATAAGCAGATCTTTAAAAGAAAATTTCTGTAAACCTTGAAAAACCAATTTTGAAACCTTTGTGGGATAATTGCAATTAATGGTTAACAATTACAGTATTATCATTGTCATGTTGCTTCCTAGTGAGCGTTACAGGAAAAATGGGTCTCCGTCGCTCCCTGTCCAAAGTAGCTCTAACACAGAGCTGGCAACTAGGGTCAGTCCGCTCCATGATGTTTGTAAAATACATCATTTTTGGTCTACCCCTCGGTTACTGTTCATTTGGCCTTGCCTCCAACAGCAATAGCTCAAAACTAACTTCACTATTGATAGCAGCAAAAAACGTTCCTGCACGGTATTCCCAATATCCTCTGTCATCACAGCATAAAAACGATCGAAAGCAGCTACTCGATATCATAGTCAAGTAAGAAGTGAACCTATAACAGCAATTTAGAAAAACGGCCGGCAACTGGAAGACCCAATTTGTGTGCATCTACTTCATACATACAAATGTATAATTTCACACGTTATATTTTCATTATTTGTTAGATATAAGTACGTTTGTGTTATTTCTTTAAATAATCAACAAATACTTAAAAAATCTTTTTGTGGTACAAGACTTGAAAATTGCCTTGAAAACTGCCTTGAAAATTTGCGACATTGCGCTAAAAACATACTTTAAAGCTAGAAAACAGGACTTACTAGAGAAAATAGCCTAGTTAATGTTCTGCTTTTGTCTTGTTTCCTTTCAAATAAAATCGAAAGCAATTACTATTGCTGTGTTATTTCTCAATTTTTATATTACACCGAGCATTCAACATGATGATTGACTATCAAGACAATAGTATTATAAGGGTATTGCTTGCAACGCCCCTTGTACGCCCCTGTAGTAGACAGCACAAAGTGGCAGATCAGACTAACAGTGATCCACTCCAAATGTACAATATACAAACCTGAAGGCATGACGGTTAACTTTGAGGACATTTTCGCAGTTCCCATGCCATTAGTAGCGATGCACGTGTACACGTCAGCATCCTCTTTGGTTACACTCGTGATAACCAGAGTCTGCCCTTCGGAGTAAGCTGCGATGTTCTTATTTGGAAACGACAGGATCAAACCTAGCCATTGAAAGGAAATAAAACAAATATCTATTATAAATAAAATCAATATGTGGCTTTGAAAAATTATTACATTGTCATTCGCATATCCCAGGCTGTAGACATAAGCCCTCTCTTACAATGTTGGTCCTAAAGGACGCTGACGAACATAATTTCAAAACTTTGCGGTATCCAGTTTAATGTTTGATGCGTAACACAAATAAAAAGCCTAACAGTAGTTTCATGTGTTGCTATGGCATGCATACAGAAATTTAGTATCCAAAGGTCATACAAGATATATCAACAAATCCAATTTTAGATATACTTCATCTAGGTCGAACAAAATCAGCGAACGACAGGGCATTCGAAGACCAAACTACTTGGTTAAAAAAAATTGAAGAATCCTTTTTGTGGTACAAAACTTGAAAATCACCATTAAAATTTGTGACATTGCGCTAAAAACATACTTAAAAGCTTTTTCCGTCTGACACTCTTCAGAGTATGAATCGTCAGAAAGGAAAGCAAAGATATATGGCAACCTATTCAAACGAAACATGTATCGAAACTGGCCAATCATACACAAGAAAGGAAAAGACAAAGAGAAAATGAAGAAACGAAGTATTATTGGAAGACTCCAAGTGAAAAAACGAACTCTTTCTGCTTAACAGAGTACTGGTTTTCGTGTTTTAATGTAGACAGACTCCAATACGCTTACACGAAAGCTTTAAAATATGTTTTTAGCGCAATGAAAAGGTTGTGGGCACAAAAATCTGTAAAATAACAGAGGACTTATTAATACCGCCGGCAGTTTATGTTTTCGCCGGAGTTTGTCTGTCTGTCTGTTTGTCCGTCTGTCTGTCCGTCTGTCTGTCAGTCTGTCTGTTCGTTAGCGAGATAACTCAAAAACGTATGGATGGATTTTGATGAAAACTTAAAAAAGTGTCCGACCTTCGATAAAGAACAAATGATTAAATTTGGGGATGATCCTGGATTCTGGATCACTTTTTCGGTAATCAAACCTTCATAGTGCTAGTCAGCAGCTCTTTGAAGGGAAAACCTTATTACCATATTTGTTAATGATACCTTCATGAGAGTGACTAGCAAGGAAATCATAGTGCTAGTCAGCAAGTCTTTGTGAAGAAAACCTTTTTACCATTGATTAGTATAATCCAAAATCACAATTAGGAGTAAGGGAGTAAGGACGTTCACCTCTTCTTCTCCACTGCAGAACAGGTTTTGGAACTCCCATCACAGGGCAGCTGATCATCACCTGGGTCCCTGTTGTGACAAAAATTGCATCACCAACTGTTGCTCGAACTTGTTTTTCGTTATTGAAACTTCTCACTTCTGTCCGCTTAGAGATGATTTTCGGAGCAGTTTTTTCTGCAAATAAAAGCGACATAAAGAGTGACTTGTAACACTAGCCTGGTCTACATTTCAGAAGGTACTCGACATAGCTGTTTGATTAGAAACCTTAATTGCCAGTTGAAGCGGAGCGTTAGTATTTTCCTATTTTCAACCGGATTGTTAGGCTCAGATTATTCAATCTCCCTGAAAATCACATGCAACGTAACAGTTTTAACCTTGGCAAACGAAAAATGTCCAATATGAGCTTCACTAAACTTTATCATTGTCGTGTTGATATTTATGTCAAATTTTCAGTAGACTCTTGCGTGGTCATTCTTAGTAGTCCTTATTTTTGTTATTGGCGTATTTCGGAATTAGCGTGTTCTTTTTCATAAAAATGTTAAGCGTAGTCCAAACAATACACTATGCGTCACAAAAAGACAGCAGCACAAAAATTTTCAAGCAAGCACCTTTTAAAAATAGCATAATCTCTTCTAGATCAAATTTTGGAATATCATGTCGACTTCTGACTTCAGCTAACATAACCCAAAGATTTCAGACTAATGTTGCCAGACTTGTATATAGTACGCAAAACCAACATAGTCTCATTTCTTTTGTACGAGTAAAAGGATCGATCAACAAAGTGGGATCTGCCATGTCCTATTTACGTGACCGACCTCAGGATGCCTTGGTAGCTGTCGAAACTCATTTATACGGTTTTCTTAACGCAAAAGATTTTCAATGAAACCCTACTGCTTTACAAATACTATTACAAGTACTAATGTCACACATTATCAAATACAACGCACAGCAGGGAAGCGATTTCCGCAATATAGTGAACGTCATGACGGTGTTTGAGTGGGATACATACAGGAATTTGAGATAAACCAAGCTTTGATAAGGCGATGTTGCTTAGGGATGCAGTGTGTATGGGTGTATGAAGCTATTGAGCAGTGAACGTTACATCAGTGTAAGTAAATATACATACTGTCACATCCACAGTCAACCTGGAAACATATCCAAGACCACATACGTACATCAATACAGACACTTTTCCAAACGTACGGTAGACATGACCGTGGTAACCATTAGATTGAGGTAAAACTAGCACTACTACAGCAGTTAACCTAATACACAATAAAAATAAAATAACAATAAATATTAAGGTTAACGATTAGTAAGATCAGTCATTAAATTAGCATTACATTATTCTGCCTCATAATAAAACTTATACCATTAGTTACGTGAAAGCTACAAATTACAAGCTCATGTTGGGAGGATCCAAACCATTCCCTTGTCAACGGGAACTGTTATCTAGAATTCCTTCTCAGCACTGGCATTAGAATGATGATAAAGATCACCAAATAATATCACACATCTTCAAATCCAATGTGCAGACATCACTTGTCTAGTGCATTATCATGCCAACCTTATCCACTTCGACTAACACTTTCAATGTCATTCTAACAAGGGCATCCCAATTGAATTTGGCAGATCTCATAGTAACTCATGCATGTTCACTGCCACTAAGCCAGTGCGTTTGGAACTTTGTCATGACATATTTTCATCCAAATTATCGCACAGCGTCGCACGGTTCAACATTGTGAATTATCTACGTCACCACGTTCCATTAAATCTTTCACTAGCACCATCCCATTAAAAGTGTATTCAGAAGAGGACTTATATCCACTATCCCCAAAACTGCAAGTCACCTCATTACAAACATTGTCTGTGCCAACACAGTAACATGCAATCACTCTGCAGCGTCTCACGGCGTGTAACAGCAACTGGCCAAAACTTTTATTTTTAGTTCCTCGTTTGCTTTCTTTACCACCAGACACAAGAATGTGTACGTGCACTCTTTGTTGCCAAAGTTACAAGGAAAACTCCAAGGCCCCCAAGTAAAACACCATGCTAACTATTTCAGCAACAAATTTAGTCAGCTCTTCTTATACCACTCCATCTGTAATAATATTCTCCTCATTCCCTCAGTTTTGTGATCCACAGAACATACATCGATATTCCTTTGCAAATCCTTTTTACATTCCATTCCTTTGTCATCCTTGTTGCAATATCATGTCCCTTACTGCTATAAGTAGTGTATTAAGTTTCTCGACTTTCACTCCAACCTACAGGCTGTCTCCATTCCACTAATACTCTCAGTCAACATAAAGGCATACCTGAGTTTATTACCAAACGTTCTTAGAGTAAGCTAATTTCCACGCAAGGCAATCCTCGATAGCACATGTTAGTCTAAATTAGTCTTAATAGTCAGCCGTTAGTAAAATGATGACTAAGATAAAATAAACATTTGGAAATGTAAGTGATTGGCATACAATGAAGAGAGTGATAAGATGGTAACAAGTGGAAGTCTTGCTCTTGTGCAAACATCCTCTGTGGTACATGACAAAAGTGCTTATGAACACTACTACGAAACAGCCTCGCCTGCGAAGGCAATATCCTTTAGAAACCCAATAAATTTCACATTTTGCAGGGTAGCAACTGTTCCCTTAATTACTTAATGAAGCGATGTAATTTAAACAATGCGGACAATATTGTTTCCCGTGTTTCTCATAAAAGGATTGTAAATTTGTCCCTCCATGTAGTCAAAATTTCACTGCCCACTTTTACCTACCATATTTTTCACGTCACAACAATGCGCGTTTACCTCAATGAACCGTTGGACACCGTTTTCATTCAGTTTTTTTGTACGTCTTTAAGACGCTTTATAGGGCAAATAAGTGCACTTATACTTCTTTCTACTATCTGTACCATTTAAAACTTTATACTCTGTAGTGTGAGTCAGATCCCAAGGTATTCAAGGTAAGGATGGAGAGGCTAAGCAGGATACCTCTTCAGACTATCCTTAATTGCACTTGACACTTGGAGCTCGTAAGTATCCACCAATCATTCTTCAAATACCGGGGTCACCTATCATTTTAGTGAATCTCAATCCAGTACCGTCTGCCCCTGGAACTCCTTTCGAGAAAAACGAAATTCATTAATCAACAACACTTGTAAATTACCCATGCTTAAACACTCCGGCGAGCTAGCGTTTAAGTTAAGTGTTTAGAACGGTTGTAAGGGAAGTTTTAGAGAAGGCTTTAAACTAAATAATTCTAAATTCCTGCATAATGAAAAGTCAACACGGTGCCAAAGATGACAACTGCAATGACCACAGGTTTTTGCCAAGTCCAACTAAAGGGAGGGGAGTTACCTATGAATACCAGTGTTTTGTAATGCCAAATGACATGATATGAATGGAAGCACAAAAAGTAGCAGATATTCACCTAATACCCTGAGAACGGAATATTGAATGTCATCACCAAATAAACTCCTGGCTTGACAACTATAAAGACCACTCTCAAATCTTGTCACCCCTTCCACGGTAAGGTCATTTCGAAGCCTTCCGGTTCTCCTCAGTTTGTGTCTATTTGCAATCATACCCCTTTTCTTCCATCGGATGGCGTACCGTTGTGCAATAGCCCTCACTGGACATCGAAAAGTGACAGTTGCTCCATCAAAGACTGTGATGTTTGTACCAATAGTGACTGAGATTGCTTTATCCTGTGGTTTAAAATGAATCTCTTTCCTTTCGCTCAATATTGTGGCTTGACCTTGAACTATGGTATGAAAGTCAAATCAAACAGTCACTATTTGCCGAATAAATGCCCGCTCTGGATAAAATACAACGAATCAAAAAATTAAGATAGAACTAAACGCAAATAATATCAAGGTTGATAACTAAATCGACAACGCTTGTACATGTAATAATTACTTTACACGATAAACTTTGCCATTCTGAATGCTCCTGGCGATCAAAAGCCAAATCATGACTCTGACGCAAGGACGCCTGAAAACGCAACTTGCTATAACAACAGGGCATGGTACGTTCCTTCCTCATGTATTCGCACAAGGAGAATATTCACAAATGCAAAGAGATTAAGCATATCTTCTTCACCGAGTTTGCATGTCCCTAACTCTAATGACTTAAAATTGCTTTTGTTTCGGTTGCTTGTCTGTATTAGAACGTCCCTAGCTGAACGGAACTCACATTCACGACCCCTTATTTCAAATAGGTCCGTATAAGAGACA
Organism: Chironex yamaguchii; assembly: GCA_024741275.1. Taxonomy (NCBI): domain Eukaryota; kingdom Metazoa; phylum Cnidaria; class Cubozoa; order Chirodropida; family Chirodropidae; genus Chironex; species Chironex yamaguchii. The sequence goes on along the minus strand of JANTCA010015244.1, from coordinate 15,904 downwards.
AGCTTTAACCTTTTCTAGGACGAATAATACGATCAAGTTTGGTTCGTTCCACCAAACGTAGAAAGTAAGGTTTAATTACACGGCCTAGTCAGTACCCTAGCATTAGCCAGTCTTAACATAGCGTCCAATTCAGAGCAACCCCTCCAGATAATACTACATATAACAGCGTCTAAATACCATAGAAACGGTTTTGGGTGACGACACTTACCATAACTCAAATGTCGTCTGTAAAAACTAAAGTCAACGTTACGGTTTTACATGTTTGTTAGGCTCCAAGACTGTCATTATCAACACAAAAATCAACGCTTGTACCTACACAGAGAATCCTTGCAACACAATAAGATTATGTTAAACGTTGGGAGCAAACCACACCATCTACCTCAGTAGCGTGATGTCGCCTTTGGTATGTGCCCTAGCTCTTCTACATAAGCAGACGAATTTCATGCCACCCAGTAAAGTCGTGCGGCATGGGCATTAGTACCCATATCTCTTCTGCAAAGCGACCGGGGTTAGCTTTTGTCTGCAACAGAAATAACCTACTGTACCGCGATTCTCCTAAATACAAAAAGCTAAAACTATTTTCATGTATCGCATAAGATTCTCTGCTCAGGTAACTTCTATATCCAATTAATTTCCAAAGTGGTATCTGAAATAAGAGCTAAATTCGCCATACTGTCCAAAATATGTCCAAAGGAGCTTACAAAAACTCCAACAACGTCCAAAATATGTCCATAACATTACGGAAAAAGCGAATCGCAATACCTTGTAGTCACAACACGATGAAATGTATTGAATGGTTAATTAATGACAAATCTGCTGAGATATGAACATGTACAGCTTACCTCAGCTCCTTTTCGTATTGATATTTAATACAAAAAACCAAATTGGAAATCACCGACGAGAAGAAGGTATGTTGTCAGAGCAGTTCCTTCATGTGTAAGTGCTCATGATCGCCGACAATAGTCAAAGCATGCGTCCACGTAAAGGAGATGGGATGGAAGATCAAGATATTACAAAGTGTGGAGAAGGAATTCGGAGAACGAGCTGACACGCATAGAAGCCTTGCAGGGATGTGTAAAAACTAGAGCACAAAATGGGTTCAAGGGGTAATTTTGGGATAGGCTTATAGACAGAAATTCGAACCTATGCAGCTGACGAAAAAAAATTGCCACCAATATCGAATTTCATAGACGGATTCGAAAACGGAGGTTATCAGACGATTGGAGTCTGGTAGCTTATAGGTAAATGTCTCTCACTCGATAGTTAATGCAAATATGAACATGGCACAACCAAAAACCACAATGAAACTCAGATAACTTTAGGTGAATCTCTGATTCTGATGCAGCTTTCTCAGGTCATCTTCCATGCGGCGACGAATCACTACAAATAAAGCTCACTTTCTCTATATACCAAAGCTAAAAGACAAATGCCGTAAGCAAAACTCTGTCCTCACATTGTCTGCATTTCCCAAGTACTTGTGAAGAATTTGCAACTGACACAGGTTCCTTGTCCCTAAAGGGGCAGATTACCTTTCGGCTAGTGTCATACGTTTATTGAGAAGTGACATGCAGAGAAAAATGCCGAACCATATCTGCTAACGAGAGAGACAGAAATTTGAAATGAAGATAAGAGAGCTCTGCCCAGCAACAGATAAATCACTTATTAGCGACAGCAATAGCACGAGGTTGAGACAACACACATATATAAGTATTCGATACAAACGTAAATGTACGCTCCTATTAATACTTACTGATCTGTCGTACCCAAGCCCTTGCTATATCATAGCCCGCAGAATTTGCAGCAAGACAGACATACTCTCCATTATACTTTGCAGTGAGCTTCTTAATCTTCAACAAGGATTCTGATCCTGGTTCATATATTTTCATATTTCGGTCAAAACGGTAGTCAATAACCTCGCCATTGTGAATCCATGTAATTCTAGGCCGTGGAGTTCCACTAAATTTACATCGCAGTGTTAAGTGGGTTCCTTTAACTGCAGATATTCTGTCTCCGATATCAGCAACCACATCTTGATACCAAGCTATGATCCAGTGATTTTTTGTACCCGGATAAACTTTTGGAACTCCTATCCGGCAAGATAAAAGGACAAAATATGGAAGCATGGTGACATGTGGTTAATGCACTTCGGTAACTGCAATCATCTAAATGTAAACTTTACGTACGAAACTTTACCCCGCACATCTTTTGGATACAAGCGTCTATTTAACAACTCTTATCAACGAGTCAGTCTACTGTCACTCTAAGGCGATTTTATGACAGTGTAAACAAATTGGTCCAAATGAAAGGAATTCATGCATATGATCTCTTAAGCACAAAATTGGCCGAAAATGCAGTGAATCAACGTCGGTCATGCAAGCTATTTGAATCCCTTCTACACTTCAATGCCGACATTTTTTCGAATACCTTCTTCATTGAACCCCGAGGATCAATCGATGTTACTGTAAATACGAATGTAGTGACCCTAATGAAATGCTAACTACTATAGGTTTACTTCTGCTTACTTTAGGAAGCAATAAGCAAACGTCCATAATATCTTACCAGTTTTACGCTTTTCTCTGCCAGCTCTGTCTGCAGCAAATACCACACGTGGTCCATTGTCTTCACTTTTATTCTTGTTTCCTGCAACAAAAGCATGCAATAAACAATTTACTAAAGAGACATAATGCTACAGCCAACGAAAGTTTACAATTCTCGTGTTGACATTAACAGATAACTAAAAACAGTTATTATTGGAGGCTATACATAAAATGAAGGAAATTCCCCCTCACCCACAGTTGGAATTCTGTGCGTGTTACCAGGACCTTAAAATGTCCTTCAATAAACCTTTCTGCCCGAATTGCAAATCGGTTATGCGTAGGTTTTTGATTCTGAGGGTTTTATTATTAACAAGTTTGCATTTAAGCTGAATGCGATTAAAGAGTTTTGAAGGAAACGTCGCATACACCTTTGCCTTATTTAATGAAGAAAATTCAAATTGTATTGAACAGTGTTGATTTAGCGTGAGAAAATTACTATGAATACAGTTCAGATTCTCATTTCGATCATTGCCATAGCAAGTATGACTACAGATCATATTCAAGAGATAATGGGGAAGGAAACTATTCAAGAGATAATGGGGAAGGAAACTCGACGCAAGTGAACCTTTGAGGTATGTCACTATCTGATCCAAGCTAATTGAACCCCATTATCTAGGAAGTATCGTGATTCACTTCCGTTACGGTTAGGCTGGAAATGCATCTGAGTCGATAATGGCAATAATATGCAAACGAAATTGATAACACAGATATTGCATTCACATACCACAACTGTGTGTATTGCATGCTTCCACAATTTTTGGTATTTGATTAACATCGCAATCCAGTGCACTTTGCGTTGTCCCATTTGTCCTGGTCCTGAAGCAGTCAACCATTAAATACTTGAAACCACCACCACATGTCACTGAGCACTAAAATGAAAAAAAATATCTAACAAATTTAATTACATCGATAACTCCACTTTTACTGAAGCAATGAGAAAAATATCTAACAAATCTAATTACATTGATAACTCCACTTTTACTGAAGCAATGAGAAAAATATCTAACAAATCTAATTACATTGATAACTCCACTTTTACTGA
>JANTCA010015233.1:0-23847 GCA_024741275.1 Chironex yamaguchii | reverse complement strand
GAGAAAAATGTGCACAAGCAATTATAGAGAAAAATGTGCACAAGCAATTATAGAGAAAAATGTGCACAAGCAATTATGGAGAAAAATGTGCACAAGCAATTATAGAGAAAAAGAGGACCGGACTTAAAGTACATAAAGCCCAGCTTAGACGTCGCAATTTTAGTCGAGCTAAATTAAATGATCCAAAATATAACACAAACTCGACAAAGGAGCCTCTCCTCGACAAAATCGAGTCGTTTGCCCAGGGTCTATAACTGTTGAAGTGAACCAATTGATTTCTTACCCGATTAATGATCACCGCACCAATATCAGACATTGGAGAAGCTTCCACTTGCAACGATGTTCCAACTGTAGCACACAGTTCACGATACTGTAAAAAGAAAAAAGTGAATGCTTCGTTAATTATCGTTATGGCAATGCCTGTCTAAGTTCTCTCTGAACAAACTCGAACAGGGGGGTTTCAACGGAAACTCAAAAGAATTCGACAACTTAATGTTTTTGAAGACTTAATCTTGTAATTATAATGTTCATAACTGTGAATGAAGCAAATGACGTTTACTTTGGCTCAGGGAGGTAGCAGGTAAATAATCGAAATTATTAACGCAACTGATTCTTCAACTGACTCAACTCTTTCTTGAATGCACTTATAGCCAATAGATTGGTCTAGTCCAACTTTTTTACTACATATCCGTATTACTAAAACGCAACACATAGCATATAGCTTTGAATTTTCCGAACAGTGACAGTCTTCGCTCTTTTTTGGACACAAAGTCATTTGAAATATTACTGATATTCAGTGCGTCAGTTTTCTCTTTGTGTGCATGTAAAATCATCAGGAGGTTCAACGGATACTGCTTCATGGCTGATCTAAGGAATGTTTTGATCCTTCCCAGAGCGCTGAAAGAACGCTCACTAACTGCATTTGTGGCTGCCATGACAAGAATAAGTTTGACTAGGGTAATCACTTAACTATACAGTGCCAACTTTCCAGCTGGTTGAGTTGTCAACTTTTTCTCAACGTCCATAATGTCACTACCTTCTTCAAACAAACACTTGAATGAACTCAAGTGTGTTTCCAATGAGAATGATGGCAAGTGATGAAAATCACCGATCTGATTAGAAATGTTACAAAACGTTTCTGATATCTTTTCACGAAATAAACACAACAGCAACAATCAGCTCAAAACAGATCAACCAGTTTTTTCTTGTCTTCCCAAAAGATAAATTAAATAGTCTGTCTGTGGGTGTGTATACAAAAGTAGAAAGAGGAACTGTTATGGAATAAAAAATCTTGCCTTTTGCTCTGTGGAAAATCATGCAGTTATTTTTTCTATACACACCGTAAATTTTTCTAGATTTTTATGTCCCAAGTGGGTGGGTACTTTCCAAAATATTGGGGAGTACAAGCCCCTTGGCTCCCTGCCAGCTACCTCCTTACTTTGGCTAAAGATTATGATATAGGTACCACAGAAATTATTAACAATACCTTCTTCTCCCACAGATCTGATTTCTTTGCATTTTCTTCTTCTATCCCCAAATGTAACTTTAAGGAACTCTCTAGTTCCTGTCTTTTATCCTGCTGTGTTTGCAGCTCCTTTCTTAAGGAATTGATGGTAGTATCAGTCCTGATGATAGCATCGTCTCGATCTTTAGCCATATCCTCGGCATCTCTTACTCGCAGCTGAAGTGACTGAACAAGGGCATCTTGCCTGGCATGACTCTGCCTGCTGCTTTCTATTTCACACTAAAAAGATAAGCATCTTTTTAGTGTCAAGCATGTTATATTAATTTGAGATGCAGGATGTAGTTCTGAATCAGGCAGGATTTTTGGGAAAATTGTCAGGTCCAGTTGTGGCTAACAATTATGTTCAAAAGTTGGTGAACTACTAGAATCAAAACCTTCTATGAGGATTGTGTTAGGATTGCAGAAAAACCAAAATCAGGCACTAGTAATCAATGCCATTTTTTTATTATATTGCAGGCAAAGGGCTTTTGAATGTGCAGTTCTGGGAATAACAAGCAATGAATTTTTCTGAGATGTCATTGATCTTTGGATTATTTTCTCTGAACAGAATAAAACTAAGTCTGTGAAATTGCAGACAATTGTGTGTTTCTTTCAAATAATAAATAAACTTATGTGTTATACATCTCAATGGCCAACGTGTTTTGAAGTTTGGAGAAGTAAGACACTAATGCATATAAAAGAATATGTTTTATCCTAGTGATCAATTCTCAATGTGCAAGTCCATTCATTTCTTCAGAAAACTTTTATCAACTGTAGTCTGCTGTCCATTATCAGTCTTTAGATCAGGAGCATTATACATGAACAAAATGATGACGGCCTTAGGCTAAAAAACACAAACATTTATTGCCTATAAGCTTTAAGTGCCCCTATACAAAGAACTTAATTCAGTAGTTTCACAGGTAAGGGAAGGCATGCCTTAACACAGAAGTTTTTCTTGGGACAATTTTCATGCCATTTGTGTATAATAAGATAAACTGTAGTTAGGTCTTAATCAATATCTATATGTTGTGGTGATGATCATTGCATTGATCCAGGTACTGAATTTTTAAATGGTGACAGTGTGAGCCAAGTAACATGGTGTGAAGTAAAGGAATTAATCCAGGACTACACCTTATATATTTTACAAAATCCCATTTAAATTTGCAGCATTTTCTTGTTGCACTATTCTAAACAATGGTATACAAGTATAAATGGTATGTTAGTACAACAAACTGCTGAAAGAAAGAAAAAATGCTTACAAATGAAAACAATATTTTATTGCAATAAACCTTTGCACACTATGACGACTTCTTAATTAGCTTAAACACAAAGTATGTGCTCTGACTTCAGCTTTTCTCAATAGTCCACTGAGGGTCTGAATTCTTTTGGGGGGTTCCTGTAATTCATTATATATAAATAGGATAAAATAAATTGGATAAATTGCTGATTATATTCTTACCTTCAAATCAATAATTTTTTGTTCTAACTCACTCACTTTCTCCTGTCCCCTTCGAATCTAAAAAAAAATAAAAAAAAGAAACAATGTCCACTATTTATCCAGTATTGGGGACTTTAGAAATCATTGGTGACAGAACAATGGAATAACGTCATTTTGAAATACAGCCACAAAACCTAGTTATAACTAAAACATTTTTAAACATACCTTTGGATAGCAATAGGACAATTTGTATATTCATTTATCACATGCTTGTATATTCCTAAATTTAAGTCCAGTATGCTACATATATTCCAAACAAAATGAACAGAGGAAGTTACAGCAATCTCTGGTTATTTCTAACTAAAAACTAGGGTAAAAGAAAAAAATAGGTACGTAGAAATTAACACATAAAGCTCCTTTTAGCATGGGACTAACCTCCTCTTGCAAGGTCTTTGTTTTCACTCTTTCTGCTGCAAGATCACTCTGTGCAACTTCGGCAGCATTTCGAAAATGTGAAAGCTAAACAGGAAATACATAACAACTAGTAAAAAGAACATGTTGACCTTTATATATTTGTGGGAATGTGAATCAAATGATTGATTGTCAAATGGTCATTGTATCTTTCTGAGCTACTATTAGCAAGTACCATCAAAACAGAACTGCAACTGCAATAGATCTACCTTAACTTGGCTAATACATTAATATTATTCAGTAAAAAACTCTAAATTTTTTTAACAAGTGTGACTATGAGACAGTATGATATAGGACAATATAGTACAATATAATACTATACTGCACTATATTACACTGTATTATTCATGAGCTGGTCCACCAATTATTGCAATTCCTCTAGTATTCCATTACCTATCATTCACTCTTGTATATCTATTGTGAAATCAAACAAACTATGTCCAAATTCATCAAAACATATTTTCTTTTAAGAGTTTGCTCTTGACTTACCTGCATACTTAAATTATCTCTTTCTTGGGTAAGCTTTATCATTCGATCTTTTGCAAATTCTTCAATTTCTCCATGACCAGCTAAGCGATGATCAGTTACTTCCATTGTTTTGTTATATGACATGTTAGCCTATAAGTGATACATAATGTATACACAATTAATAAAAATGGCCCTTCATGCTTTTCTAGTTTTATATGAAGTTAGTATGATAACATATAAATCACAATAATGTAGATTGATGATCCTAGTATACAGGCAATAAAATATAAAAGAGAAGAGAATGTTAACAGAAGTAAAAAATAGCACCGGATATGAAATATTAATTTAAAAGGAATAATTTTTATTTATTGTCATTACAAAAATTTTTCTACTTCAATCTCATATGTGATCTGCCAAAAAAGTAAACCAGTGTCTATAAACCTTAGTTTTGGCTATCCTACAGCCAACTTCAGTTGATACTCATTTGAGTCTAAACTATTTAAACTTATACATAGACATTAGTATGTAACCTTGCATGTCATAAATTAGAAAAGTTATTTTGCTAGTTAAAGTCATTTCTGAATTATTGTGTTTATATTGGTTTAAAACTATCGTTCTTTAAAAGACTGAGTTTGAAGAACATAACTGACATATGCCATGAATGTTTCATTACCTTTCTGTATCTATATGGTAAAGCTAAAGTTCCAAAATTACATAAGGATATATGTGAACATTAGAATTTTTGTTACTATCTTTAATTATATCCTATCCAAACCTCAATCGTTTTTGTATGCTTCGGGATTTAATACACCTGTTGAAATTTATGAAATTTAACATTAATATGAAAACATGTACAAATAAAGATTTATGCCAAAAGGAATCACCAGGTCACAAATTTCAATGTTTCTTACCATTCTTTCCTGTTGAGGTGGAACAAATGTTGAGGATATGTATGTATTCAACCTAGTCAAAACATGGAAGGGACAAAGGAAATACAGTTAATTCGATAAACTCATTGCAGATACTTGTGGATAAATAACAACTTCATATAAGTTTATTATACAGCTTTATCAACTGCAGCAAAAAGTCCATGTCACCCACAGGTTCTCCTCATTGTGCAGCAAAAAGTCCATGTCACCCACAGGTTCTCCTCAACAATGAGGTTAGTAAATTGTTATACTGAAAGAATTTTAGAAGCCACTGTCTCCTTTAAACTTATATTCAAAGAAACAGACTCATTTTCCAATTTTCAGCTTTTAATGGCTTGTCTTAATGTCAGACTGCACAGATGAAACAAAAGAACTTAGTTTCTTCAATGACAAAGTTCATATTGTGAAAAAGATACAAATATTACTGCAAAATCAACTGAAGTTGATTCCTTGTCTGTGTCATACATTTTCCAAATTTCAGCCTTCAATGTCTTTATTTGGATTGCACATATTAACAACAGATGCTTATCCATCAAAGTTCATATTGTAAATAACAATGAAAGCTACAAATGTTATTGCAAAGTAAATTAATGTTTAGTACTAAGCTATTTGATAATTTAATGCTGTTTTCTGAATTTTTTATCTTTTGTCCTATATCATAGATGCCCATGCATTTCAACTTACTACTTGATTATAGTTTGCAATGTGAAAAGCTAAACAAAAGAGTCACATAAGAGGTTAACACAATACAAATCCTTTACAGAAAGAACATAATAATTGAAACATCTGTACACACTATGTACATAGGCTTATAGATATCTGTACAATAAGTCTTTCATATTGCTTCCACAATTTATATTATTGAAATGTTACTGATGATCTGTTAACTTGCAGTAGAAAGCATAAATTTGTGACAAATTAAGATGCATGAGTTGCAATACTTTAAAGGCAGAAATTGTTCAGGGGAAAAAAGTTGCAGGAAGGAAACGTTGTGAGAAAACTCTCACAAATTTTGCAGCTTTTTCTTCTGCAACTATCAAATTTTCCACAATTTGCATCATTTTCTTCCCACAACTTATAAAAATTTCAGCAGAATTTCATATTTACCTGCTTTTTATGCACTACATAATGGTAAAACAATAACAATTTTTGGAAATGCACTTCTTTCTACTTTTTAAACCAGAAAAAAAGAAACCCTGCAACTGGGAAGTCATAACCAGTCATTTAATAGATGAAATATAACAAAACGAAAACAACAACTTGGTACAATTATTAGGACTGATAATTCAGAAGAAGAAGAAGATGATGATGATAGGATTAAAAGAAAACAACAACTTGGTACAACCATTAGGAGTGACAATTTAGAAGAAGATGAAGATGATGATTGGATTAAAAGAAAACAACAACTTGGTACAATCATTAGGAGTGACAATTCAGAAGAAGAAGAAGATGATGATTGGATTAAAAGAAAGCAACAACTTGGTACAATTATTAGGACTGATAATTCAGCAGCAGAAGATGACGATGATGAATGGATCAAAGAAAATTATATTTAATCTTTATGTGACAAGCTCTTATTTTAACTTTACTGAAAGTGTTGTGTTAATGATTTCTTCATTTTAAATTATTGTCAAAAAGTGCTGTGGAGACAAGTCTCCCAGTTTAAAGTGTTTTGGGAGAAAAATTTGACTCGCAAACTACATAAGCTAAAATTTGTGTTCATTTTGTGCTCATTGAAAACTTTTCATTGCAACACTTAATGCTTGGAACTTTCTCAGAAAATGATTTCTCACAACATCCAATATCTGCAACTTTTTTGAAAATGATTTCTCATAACATTTAATGTTGCCAACTTTTGTAGTAAATTTGCAAGCAAAATCTTGCAACTTTAACATATTTCTTCTTCCTACAACAATTTCTGCCTCTAAAGTATTATGAATTTGTTGCTGGGCAAGAAATTGATTATAAAAAATAAACATTAGAAACTGAACAAATTTAAAGCAAGTTAAATAGATCTTACTTTCCAAAGAGATCTCTTCCTGGAACTTCATGCCTCTCTGCATATGGAGCAGGATCACTATGAATCTAAATGCAAAAAACAGCAAATCGCATTGCAATCAGAGACACAGAATATTCATAGGAAGTCACTAATACTAATACAAAAAATAAACAAGTAGTCGACGTACTTAAGTTAAATAAGATTACACAAAATGTGCTAAGGATGAAGAGAGTCCACTAGCCTATTACATCAGTTAGTTACATAATTTGATACTTAAGTATTTAGCTACAGCAAAGTATGTAAAAGTAAACAGCTGTTTGGATTATAGGTAATATACCTAATAATAACGTGTGCTCCAAAGTCCAACTTGCTACAAATTATTTACGTTCAGCCACTATGAAAGGCCCCAATTCCAATAAGTTGACGCTCTATGTGACCGATGTTATCTAAAAACCCTACAGGGATTCCGACGAGGGGGAGGATATGATTGGTGACGTGGAGCGCCCGTAAAACGTAGCAAAAAGGTTTGTCATTCATCCGTCCTCTTGGGCCAAATAAGTTACGCTATCATCAACATCCAGGCCGCGAAAGAAGATACTGGTTATGGCTTATTCAGGGTTAGGCATCAACGGACGTCTAGCGTTAGCGCTTCAGTGTTTACTGTCCCCATGCCTTCCAGGCTGGATCCTAATAACATTTGTAACAAATTGTGCAATTATGTCAAATACATAATCGATAATGAGAAAGTTACTTGGTGTCAGCCATGTAATTCACAGTGGATGACCTTACTTAAACGACGTAATTTGATGTATTTTGAATCCTGCTTACTTTAATTGCATTGTACTCGGACTTTCGAAACAGTCATTGAGTTTGTCAATAGTGCAAATATAAAATTAAATCCCGTATATACTGGGTTCCGTCATAAAAGCAAAGTTATAAAACACTCCCCTGTTCTGTTATTGTTTTAAATCTTCTGGTAGTGTAACATTTTAGCTTAATCGTGCACCTAAATTTGAACAGACGTGTAGGTTTTAACATTTTAAATACCATGTAATAAACCCAAACATATTCCTTTGGATTTGCTAACATCAGGCTTACCTCCCTTGAGTGCCAGAGAGGAACAGGTGAAGATGCTCTACTATCTGAACTTGTGCTTGAGGTAGTCCACGCTTTTTGCTGTTTCTTGCTGGTACGGGGAGACTTTTTCTTGTGAGTATGACTCGCACGTTTAGCACTACTGGGTCTATCTCTCCAAAGTTCTGTAACGCTGTTAAAGCTGGAGTCAGCATTTAACCCTTCAAGATATGTCAAGTTACTCTTGAACTTATGTTCATTAATACCAAGGTTCCTAATTTTCGGCAAAAGATCCTCATCGGTCCTCTCTGAGCGATGAAATGCCATTTTAAACCACTAGATCTCTAGAGGGAAGATTCAACTGTAGAAACTATCTATGCAGTTTGATTCATGGATGTAGGTGGAAGAACACACTAAACTCTGTATAATTATGGTGTTGCTATGGAGAAATATCCATGTTTCCATAGTTAAACCATGGAAACGAGACTGTTTGATATCGAGGCTCGTTGCCTCAAAGTCGTGGGCGGGACTTGTTCCTGATTAAACCATTGAACACTATATAGAGTTATATGTATAACTATATATAGAGTTCAATGGATTAAACTGGTACCCCCCGACCAAATTGACTCGTATCATGAAAACAGACACTGTATGGGACTAAACACGTAGCAAATCAAAGATTGACAAGGAACATGAGAGACAGTAAAGAGCACAGAGCTGCAGCATCGGCAGAAAAGGAGACATTGAGGAACCACTTCTTGATTTTAAATTGTAGGCCTATTGACTGGCAAAGTTTAGTCGTAATACAAAGCTACATACAACAAGTTGACTCTACTTCTTTGTAAACCGTAAATATTACTCAACTGGCAACAGTCATGCCATCTTCAAAGCTGAATTGTGTCTTACAATCTGTCCTTCTGTCGTTATATTGTGGCATAATAACAGGCATCCATAAGTTCCCCTACAGTACTTATCGCACTTGCTTATTTTCTCTATGCCTAAGAACTGAAAGGTGGGATAACTGTACTCATTCATAGTAATAGTGAAATTGGATAAAACCTGAAATAACGTGACTTGGAGCACGGAAGAAAAAAAAGACGTTGGTGAAGAAGACTTATTCAACTAACAAAACAGACACGGCTTCCAGATTAAGTGACATACATGCTCGTCGAAATGTTTTCGTAAAGTTTCTTGTGTTGATAAATAAAGGCAAAAGTCTTCCTCATAAATGAAGATGGAATGGCAGCCTTGAAGCGAGCAATAGAATGTCGCTGTCTTCTTATGATTTTCTCGATTATTCGCAGTCCCTTATAAAGTTATGGAAAATTACCGTAAATCCTGAAATAATACCCCGGGGCTTTTGTGGGTAACAAAATATTTATATGGGGGCTTATTCGTGAGCAAGTTTAACGGAGAGTGGCAGCTTATTGGCAATATTAACGAGAGGAACTAGGCAGGGGTTGCGCCAGAGGTCAAAACATGTTGTAGCTATAGGTATACCTATACCTTGTTGCCCATCATACAATGTGTCCAACATGCCCAAGAACCACGACTAAATTTTCAAGTTGGTGACCATGAACTCCAGTTTGAGAACTATGGCCTTAAAACTTCGTAAGTAACTAGTATCCAAAGACTTTTCAGGCATATTTCATAACTGAGAGGCTCCTGAGAGACTTTGTGAACACACTTTTCAACTATTGTTTACAATTTTAATCGCAAATTTTATGGACCACCTTTTTTTAAAAGTGAAGGGTACGGATTAGGGAGCCTCATATTCCTGCAATCGATACTCCGATAAATAAGAAGCCTGTGTACTTTTGATCATGAATTTGTAAATATCAATAGCTTTGTTGACATTTTCAATAAAGTGAAAGCATGTATTTCTTTGAAAGCTATTATAAGGGTCGAGACGGAAACAAGCTTCAATGCTTAATGTTAAATTTGCAATTTTCACAGAAACTATACTACGTCCACCGTTGTAAATGCTACAGAAAATGATTTAACGATAAGTATAGATTTATAAATATAGCAGTACTAACGAAACCAATTTTCCGATATTTCTCATAAACTAGGAACAGATGTTTTGCCAACAAAATGAGAAGTGTTTATTGTTAAGAGAGGTTACAGGGCTAAGATGACTTTCTAGCGATGCTTTCTCTTGTACGAGATATACAAACCGTACACCTGACTGTATATCGGGAAATGAATGCTTAAACAACTTGCTTTGGTAATATAGCTAAAGCTGTTAAACATCCAGTTAGTTGACAAAAATATTGCAGAAACTTCTCGTATGAGAATAGTCACATAAATTCGCGAGAATATGGCAACCGACGAGTATACTGCACTTGTAGTTGTAAAGTAGGATCAGAAATTGACAAATAAAAGACGAAGGAACCAACAACTATAATCATAAATATTTATAAACATTATCACTATTTGTATTTAATTTATGTACAAAAATTTGCAAACAAGTATTTTCACGTGCTGTACACTTAGGTTCAGTCAGGTTTTTCCCGTAATCTTGTCTGATAATTGGGATACTTGTATATTTTCACGATTTCTGCTCTTTAGCTCTCGAGTTGAAACAAAAATGAACGTTGGCAGTTGAAAAGTTAAAAGTTTCCACAGGAGCTTTTGACACCGTAAGCAGAGATTATGGAAGTTTCTACCAGGTGTGGATTAAGATTAAGATTTGTTTTTAACATTGGAGGATCTTACTACCTTTTTAGTGTGTACTCTCAAACTGAAATCAAAGTAGATTTTCTCTGTGAATAACATATTCAATCATTTTCATATGATTTAGGAATTATCTGCATCATCGACGATCAATTTATCCCACTGTTTTGAACAATCTCTTCAGTTCCACTTCCCACTTCTGTAATTTCATGTGGTTTGTCTAAGAGTAAAGCTTTTGAATACAGGCAATGTCTTTGCATACAAATTTTTGGAGGTCTTTGAATATTGGATGCCCTTGGCTTCAGCCCAGTCACCCTCCCCCCTTAATCTGGCACTGTTTTCTACACAAGTCTGAATGCTGTCAGCACCTCATTGAACTCGCTAAACTTTATGATGCCAGGAACCATATCAGACTGCATTTCAACTGCTCCAATGGTGTCCCGGGCCTCCTTTTTCAGGGGGGGCAAGGAGAAAAACTTTCCGACATACCTTTTCAGCTCACATTTGAGTGTTGAGCTACCTGGAAGAAGAATTTGGTACTGAATGTGTAAGCAAGTGGTGCAAAAGCCTTAATTAAACTAAAATAATGCATTAACAATACAAAAGCATAATCCACCGCATACAGTCTGCCCTAACAAATTAAATCGAGAGTTCTTGAAAGTGATAAGTGATTTTACGATATACCTACTTTTCACTTCTGTCGTTGGATTAACATCGTCAACCTTCTTTTGCGAGGTAGACGTCTATTATCTGTCATGATTGCTAGAATCAGATCCTTTTCAACTTTAACAGCATCAAAGATCTAAACCTACGTTGTCCCACGGAAAATGTACTCACACTTTGTAGATCTAATTGGAAGTATAACTACTATTTTGTACAATAGAAATAGGTTTGGATAAGCTTTCTTTAGGTAGAATTTTGTCAATACTTTAAAATTCAAATTGAGAAGCTCTCCTGGTGTAGTCAGGCTGGTGGGGCTCCTTCAGACCGTAATAAATTGGATCTAACAAACAGTATTCTTTCTTAAACCGTTCTTCATCAAGGCTTTGGTATTGCTTTGTCACTTGCATAAATGCAATGTCTGCTAACTCTTTTAGTATCATACATATCTGGATTAAGCAATACAAAGTCTGTGAAGCTTTGTCTATGTTTCAAAGAATGTTAACCTAAACATGAGATTGTTGTGGCCACTCCAACATAATACGTTTGCTGTTTATACTCCTCTGCTGCACTAATGTCAATGGCTTTCTTCAAGCATCTTCGAGCACTTATGCTCCCTTAATCAGGAAAATTTTCCTTCCCTGGCACCTTGTTCATGCACAATTGTTTTGCAACTTTCAACATCTGACTAACATCGTTGCAAAATTCTCTTAACTTTGCCTGCTCTGAGTCACTCATGTCCAACAGCTGTGATGAGGTTGATTCTTTCAGACTACAAATAAGATGATGTGAAATCTGTAATTTAAAAAGAATTGCAAAAGACGTGTGTCAGTACAGTTAACTACTGATTGGGAAACTTCCTGAGTGTCAATAAATAATAATAAAATAATTTGCCATTTTCGGCAAAAGGTTTTTAAAGCCCTCTGATGTGACTAACATATTGTTGTCCAAACCATTTGCAGTCTATGGATTGGCATAAAGAAGGCTAATTTTTCTTTATCTTCAAAAGGTAATTAGCTCAGTTTCTGATTGAGAAAAGAAGCTGTACAGTTTCTCTGGTCTGCCAAGTTATGATTTAGCCACCATAGATATATGACAGTCTCCCATAATGGCGTGGCTGCAAACGTGATCAAACAGCCAAATGTAAATTTCTCTCATAACATCTTAAGACAGTCCTTCTGCACTGCTCAAACACATTTCCATCTTCGACATTCCTTCCTTTGAAAACATAAAGTAAAATTAAGCCATATTAACAGTACGATTCGATAAAATCCCCTATCACCATCAGCTAGCAATAAATGATTAAGTTTTGAAATTCCATTTATAAAGTCCAATACAATTTTTATAGTTAATGACAGAATTAGTTTTAAAAAGAAAGATATTTATGGAAAGAACGAATTAACACTCTCTTACGAAAAACTTAGAGCAAAGACAGGGGAATCGAAGAATTTTGAAAGTTTAGTAATGGGTGATCTCTCTTTATTAACTAACTTTCATGTACCAAAAAGTCAAACTCATTGGCAGTGTTGTCCAAGATTGAAAAGTCCTCTAAGGATGTGGGGTGTCCAGCAGTGTAAAAATGTTGTCTAATGGCAGATGGAACTCCTTTTACCTTTTCCGCTTTTTTGTTTACTGCTAAATGTTCCCTGCTCCTAACAATAAGGTGCCTGGAAGTTTCTCCATACGTAGCCTTACAGCCACGTACAGTGAATTATTCTTATAGTTATCAGGCCAGACCTCTCAAATCCGGTCAAGACCATTTCCCATTAAAAAACAATCAAATGGGCAAACGTCGACTGAAGGTAGGTTGTAGGGAGCGATACAATTCTCGTTACAGCTTTCGCATTCTCATATAATTGCATCAAGCATTCAAATACCAATATGATTTTTAACTGAGGTCACAAGATAGTACAGAAACCTTATATCATACATCGCCAACAGTTAACAAGATGGTGCATAAACTCGAGTGATTACTAGGTTTGCAGGGGCAATAAATGCCATAGCTATAGCATATTTTCGCTAAGTTTCAGCTTTTTACACTTTTGAAATGAGATAATAAATACTGATCATACACAGATAGACATCGGAGTTTACTAGTACCATATAGAAATAGACTGGGTGATCTTGGGTAAGAAGCAAAAGTAATTATTGTCACCCCCACGAAAGAAACCCGAGTTTATTGCCCTCACAGGCTTCACAGTCGTAATGAGGAATATATAGTCAATAACTATGGCAGACCACGTTTATAGAGCTAAGGATCAACACTGTTGGGAGAACACAATTTTACCAAAGTAGTCAACAAATTTGACATCAAAATATTGATACTAGTCTACTTTGCTCTATTTTGTTTGCCTTTTCACCTCCGTCGATCTTCGCAGCTCTGTAAGCCTGGCTTACTTTCCGTTATAGCTTGAGGCAAACTTTCTTTTCTTGCAAAATTTATGTTAACCTAAAATATCAATACAATCTCACGTTGTTTGTAATGAAACGCGGGGGTGCGTTTGTTACAGGATGCCGAAACGGCTTTTAACTATCAAAAAGGCAATAACTTATCATTTACATCAGCCATTGCCAAATGCAAAGACAACTCGCACTTAAAAATTTCGTATTACTGTATCATAAAAAGCTGGTCGTTGGTAAAAGTAGTCCTACGAAAACAGATATTGCATTGACTCTACCGTAAAGTGGCTGTTTCTACAAGACGACAATTTTCATGCGTATTACTCACGCATGAGCTCATTCGTGGGGTCTGTTCACTACGGCGAAAAAGTGAGCTCAAATTAAAAATTTTCGTGGCGAACGAAGGCGCAAGCCAATCAGATTTCCGGAAGTGTCACGCGGCATCCATTCCAATACCAAAACTCGCACCAACAATAGCAGAAGAAAAAACAGTAGTAGAAAGGAGAAACATCACCGACAAAATTTTGCTCTCATTATATATCAAAACAACTGTTAATACTTAAAAGAGTACCAACGTTTTGAGTTATCTGAGCAAGTCAACGCGTCCCATTGCAAGGTCCTCAGCCATTTTATCATGGTACCAAAGCTTGTTCACCTGTAGAAAATATTCTCCATCATTCAGTCAGCGTTTTTGGAACAAATAATACTTACCCTTTGCTTTGCGATCTCCGTGGAACTTGTCTAAAATATTTTTCTATACTTTTGCACCAGTGTTTCGCGTCTGGCAGCAAAGTTATACTCAATAATGGAAATTACAGCAGCAGTAGGCAACTGGGATTTTACAGCAGCCATCTTCCAAGAATGTTTATGGACAAACTTACACGCCAAAGGAAACACAACAAAGGTAGGTAGCTGGAATTTCTGTGGAAAACAAAAAAGGTTTGGATAGAGTTTTTTCGCGAGAAATAAAATTGCTTCGAGCGAATAAATTCGTCTAGTGGAAAACGGCCTTTAACCATAACATCCATCTATTTCATCCATCTTACAAGAGTGCCTCTGCCAAACCAAACTCTTTAACCACGCACTTGACAGGAAGCTGCTTTGCAATTGTCCAAATCAAAAAACGTCAGTGCAAAGGCCAACACATGAAACCTAAAATTAAGACCATTGTCCCGAGCTTGTTACTACATAGGCACCTAACCTCGTAATACGAGGCATCTGGAACAATTCAACTTATTCTTGGCATATAACGATAAAAACTGAGCCAACCAGTACGGCTTAATTATCTTCTTAATTATCTTTTTCAGTTCATGCAAAACAATTAATCGGTTTTATCTAACCCCGAAATGGAAAAATATTACCAACATTTTGCAATGATTCTTCGCGCATAATTTCATAATTGCACATCTTGTGATTAAGATGTCGAAGCTTCTACATTCAGAAGACAATGGAGAAAAATTAAAAAAGATACAAGCTATACGGCTCTATCGTTACTCTTGATATATTTAAAAATGATTTCAACTACGCAACTGATTACAGTTAAAATATTCGTATCTAAGAACCAAAACTTGAAAATTTAAAAACATAATTGTGTTCAGTACACAAAAGCACGCCGGTGTTTCAAGTACAAATGAAAGCAAAACCTGACATGATAATTACATAGTTGAGCTGAGACGATTAAATGTCATTTTTCAAGTCTATACTTTACTCTCGTGTAAATCTAAGACCTGATATTTATACAAAATTCGGAAAATATAAAAGCTGCTTTATTACATGACGTCAATGTCAGTGAGAATGAGCATCCCAATAGTTGACATGTCATAGAGAGTCAACATGCGTTCCTTCGACCCCTACCTCAAACTTAAGCGTCAAACTAAACCAAACAAGGAACTCCATCATTATCCCTAATATGAAAATAAAACCACTAAAATAATAAGGAACACCAGTGTCGAAACCCACGGGGACAATCAAACAGATACTTAATCTCCTTCCCCCATCCATAACAAATATAGCAGGCCAGACGCAAAACACTATAACTGATCTGTTTTTATAGTGCTAGCTCTGGCAGACATGCGCAGTAAAGCTTTTCCAGCACGTGATATATTCACGAGGCCGGTCAGCAGATTAAGGCTGATACTGACACCATCCAAAGCTTCTTGACATGTCCCATACAAGCATGACTTAGTGCATGCCGTATCAAGATAAGTTATGATTTGTAGACTTGGCATCCACTCCGGTTATTCGTTATCGACAAAAAACATGGACGGTATGTATTTCGGCAATTTAAAAACCGGGATATCTCAGTTTCAAGCCCGTTGACTGTGATTATTTTCTGTTTCGCTCAATAACTTATTTATTCAAATGAACTGAACTTTACTTGCTTGGGGTTACACTAACTTATATTGGGATAAGTTGGTTTGACTCTGTCCACAGATTATGATAGGACAAAAGTTTTTTCCTGGTGGAAAAACAAGATCACACATATGCGTAGTTACCTTAAATGAGTTGGCTGAGTACATTTTACTACGGCTACAGTAAAGCAAAGTTTCTCTCTCGCGGTGGACTTAAACCACCGAGTAAGTTAAGTTAAATGAATTGTAAAACGCAGATTGCAAAATGTCCAAGTGCCGCGAGCTGGCCAAACGGCACACGACAAAAGAAAATAAGCTTCCGAAGGTCTTGCTTATGTGACCTTATACAAAATACGAACGCTTATTCACAAGGGTCGAAACCGGACAGCTTCGCAGTACTCAAACCCTTTTAATATGACAAAAAGGCTTAGTACACTCTGCGGTAACAATTATCTTAACATGTTTGATTGTACCTATGCAATAGGCAACAACAGATCATCCAAACACAGTGCATAAGACTACGGGCGCCTTACCAGAATCCGGACACGGCGTAGGCACTAATGCTCAAAATCGACCCCTAAACAATGTCAAATACAAATTAGTGAAACAAAGCAATTCAGAACTTAACATGTCAGAAGTTAAGATGTATCTAAGAATACTCCAAAACTAAAAAGATCAAATGTTGAATTGAACAAACTAATCTGTAATAAACCACTCTGCGCTTACACCGCCCTGTAAATGAAATAACCTTCAAACGGAAAGGCCGTAAACATTAATAACCAATAAAAATTTACGGGCTGAACTCAAAACGTGCTACGCATACCAGATAAAAAATCTTTTTGCTCTTACATACTAAAATCAGAACGAGACAATGGGGTTTCTATAGGACACCAAGAATGCGTTCAACTTAAGATAAAAAACTACGAAATCAAACGATACTAACACATGGATCAAGGTGTACTGTTCCTGCCATGTTGTTTTCATTCTTAAACTTTCTCGTGCTCCAATTTTCAATACAGCAAAAATGGCAAAGATTATAAAAACGGATTAAAATAAATAAGATACCTCGGCCAAATACTTGATCTTTCCATAGGGTATTAGCAAAGAACTAGATTAAAATAAAGTCCTCTTTTCGCACTAAAAATCATAAAATCGAAACTTCTGGAATTAAATACTGTCAATTAAGGGCTCAATATCCGTAACAAAACGATGGTCGCAGCAAGTATCATTGAACCATGAACCGACGCATAAGCTTACAAATACCCTTAACATTACTTTGCACGAAAATGGAACAAGGTACTTTGAATGTTGTAAACTTGGTAACGAGAACATGTTCAGGGCAGGTTTACTTTACCGTTGACATGTGATGGCATATCCTGCTTAAACGCGATATGTGCCATGATGAAGCCTGTCTGTTGTAACGCGAAACAGGACGTAATGAGGGTAGGTAACATAGAAATTGTGAATTACAGCATTTCTGCTTTGTCGAAGAAGACCATACTTGTAAAGTATCCGATCAAGGGCGAGTGTTCAACGTGTCAATTTCTAGGCAAATCAATGGTACTGATATTCGCTACGGGCAATCCTTGTGAATTCTTCATTCATTCATTACACCCAGCCTCCTGTTAACTTGAAAAATAATTCGTCATCAAGGGGAGTGTTGACATCTTTCCTCATTGATAAGAAAATATAGCCTCCTATGAATTCGTGTACTACCTTAACGTCCATGTTAACACATGAGAAAATGACCACTTCGTCTTCACACTGAATTATCATTTCTTTAGTTTCCCAGTTCACGTTCCATGACTTCATTGCACTGTAGCGCCATTCTTTTAACACTTCACGAGACGTAGGGTCAATGCGAACCATGCGATTGAAGGAAACTCCAAGAACTTCCTAACGCACGAAAATAGAATAAAGAATTACATAAACACTGTTTAAAATTACAGAATAGCAGACTGCAAATTTCCAACAAAACTGGACTAAGTACACGTTTCTTTGAGGTCGAAATACAAAATAATGTGAACTGTTAACGGCCTGACCACAACTAATATGTGTACTTAGTGTGCGATGTATAAGAACGAGTTCCTCAATGAACACTAACAATATCAAGTCACCATTCAAGATCAGCCCTTAAAACTGTGGTTTTTGAGTCGTATAGGAAAAACAGGCACCAGGCTAAGCGCAAGAATTTACACGTAAGCTATCAAAAATGAAGACGCAAACATCGTATCAGTCAGATCTCAAGTTACTAACTAGTCTTATATTAAGACATCGCCATCATCTGATTATGGCCCATTATCGTCAGAACCAAGTACATCCATCTTCGTCCCAACCCCTATCAATGGGCAATCGCAGACTATGATAGCCAAGCACCCGCAAAAAACATTTTAAGAATAATTTTTCCGCATTTTCGGGTAATACACGAGGACGATTTCCTCGCATTATTCCTAAAGCTACTTTAAATTCGCGCTAACTGGCGGCTGTACCAGATGGTGGTTACAAATATTACAAGTCCATCACACACACAGTAACTCGATTTCATACAATTTCCAACAGGACAATGGATTACAGGCCAAATTAGACTCCACTTCGATCGCCGGCCAGATGATGTCGGGGTTGGATGTTGGGGTCCAGTAGGTTTTCTCCGACCGAACGCTATCACGCAGTACTTTTTAAATACGCTACTTCAGCAAAATTCTGTTGACTTCACGTAGTATCCATTAAGTACATCCCCTTCCTATCCCTGTCTTTCCTTCGCTTAGGGAGGCAGGACCACGTAACAATTTCAGCTCAAATTCTGCAAATTCATACCATATAGTTAAACCTAATAATAAACAAA
Organism: Chironex yamaguchii; assembly: GCA_024741275.1. NCBI lineage: Eukaryota > Metazoa > Cnidaria > Cubozoa > Chirodropida > Chirodropidae > Chironex > Chironex yamaguchii. The sequence continues at coordinate 5,035 of JANTCA010015233.1, read as the reverse complement.
GCAATGGATTGTATTTTGAGCAAAAACCATAACGAACTTACTGCTTTCTTCCTTACACCTCTAAACTTTACGTTAAATGATGTAACACCAAACTCTGGCAAAGCCTGCCATTGTCGAATAAAGTTCATTTTGGCCTCCAATAATGTAAGCTTGGTAAAGGCAGAGTGAGCCTCCAAAATACGGGCTGCAATCTACAACGTACAAAAAAGTGGCTAAAAATCACGTAATCAGACACTGGTAAACTCCAATTAACTTTGTTACTTATACAAACTTTGAAGTGTAAATGTACATCAAATATGTGACATTTGCAGTAAAACAGATATTAACCCTACTTGCTGAAAAACAGCACATATAAAGGGGCAAAACGTACACTTATCCTATGAAATAAATTGTGAAAATTTACAAGGATAGCGCCGAATATTCCGAAAATCAAAATACGACAAAATTTTATCACAGGTCTAAACAAACATCATTATAAAACTAACTATAGTCCTTCATATGAAGATTACTGGGTGATGTCAAGCCTTGTGTAGGTAACTTAAAGAATAACTTGAGTTCACTGAACAGTAATGGATAATTAGTAAATTAGGAACGCACAGGAAAGGCCGGAAAGGATGCCTACCGAAACTAACGACGTCATCGCACGTACCTGTTTGCTCTTATATTTGCTCAGCAGTCTTGGTGGCACAAAGTCCTCTGCTTGAATGGTAGTCTGTAAGGAATGACGCACAAAAAGACGAACTAAACAACTGTACCTGATTTCTCCAAATATATCAAAATAAACTAACACCTGACACCACAAACGCATCAGCTAGGCGGCTACGGGATTACCTAATTCATTACTGATGCAGTGCCACCAATCTTATCCTTGCCATGAGACTTCCGGTGCTGCCACTACAAAGAGTTTATACTCTCACTGGAGGGATGCAACAAATTTTCTGGGAGAAAAATAAGCCTAAACTACGGCTAGAATCCAGCACAACACTAGAAATAGTATGGGCAAAGGTAAAGTATTTGTCAAGTTTAACACTTTTTAACTTCTGCTAAACAGGCACATTGATCCTACAATGACAATTCTGCCTGCTGTGTAAAAGGATGTTATTATACCATACAACTACGCTAGGTTCATGGCATCACACAGGACGTAAAAGTCTAACGGTTAGCAAATTTTTCATCTTTATTCATTCTACAACGATGCCCGCAAGGGTTTCTCATGTTAAAAACGCGACGATATTACTGAACTAGACTAACGCCAATGCCCGGTAAATATGCAGTACATAAACTAAAATAACTACGGCTTAATTTCTTGCAAGATTTCCCATCCTTCATCTTCACCAAGGCAATTCGCTCTACTTAAGAACATTAAATCTTGCTTGGAATAATGGATTGCCAACAAGCCTTCAAAGTCAAGTCTTGAGCCTCAAGGCTACGATATCAACTTCTAAACTTCAACTACATAATTCCAATAAACCATAAAGTAAGTTCTTAACAATTTGAATATCTTTGAGACTTTATTCCGCGAAGGATTAAAAACGAGACAATTCTTTAGAACAACACAATAACATAGTCGTTACACCCATACTTTCCTAACCGCGCAAACCTTTCACGACAATTCGGTAAATTTTATGCATTCATTTACCCTGTTTGAGCCCCATTCCCCGCTTAGAACTATAAATCATCAACTACGCCACACTGTACGTAAACCGAAATTGGTAAACTGGGAAGAGTAATGGTTAGTTTGATCTAAATATTCCTAATCGATGTCTGCTGTGTCTGGCAGTCACAATCTTCCGTTGAAAGTCAAAGGAATCGACATTGGTTAACCATAATCTCACTCACGTTGGGTAAAGTCAATTATTTTGAAACAAAACAACAATTTTCTTCTGTAACAGTCCTAACTAACCGCACTGGGTAAAGTGCAGGTGAATCACAATTGCAAGGAGTAATTAACACCAATTAGTACTCGACCTTCATCACTCTACGATTTTACAGACTGACTTCTACAAAAAACCATCTTCCAAAAATATTTCAGGAATGGGGAGTAAAACAGGAAAAATTTCAGGTGCTGAGACTGTGTATTATTTCATTTCATGGGTTACTTTTCTATTTTACAGCAAACCACGACTGCTGTTACCTCACATTATTGACAGAATTATGCCAGTAGTACAGTTATTATCAGCTGTCTACACCTCACTGAGTTTCTCCCATACCATGAACATCAATAAAAATTCATAGGTATGCAAGATTATTCCTACCTGCTCTGGTAGAGCACTGTCACCTTCATCCTTGTCTTTTTGCATGTTAAGAAAAGTTCTAACACCTGACATTTCCATCTCATATGTTGGATCAGCCATTGTTTTCCCCTTTGATGCAAGCCTACAAGCAGCCATCCATTTGGAGTACTGATCTCCAGAAGCACAGCCTAACTCGATTTCTAACATGTCTGGACCTGGAATTTTCAACTTGATGTTATACTTGTCTTTCACAATGTTGACTTCAGGAGTTACTTCACATCCTTTGGTACAAAGAGCAAAACAGAATAAGTTACACAAGGATTTTCAGCTTCAGACTGAAACAAACAGTTACATACACACAGAAACATAAACTCGTTTAAAAACTGGAGCAAGGAAAAAATAACACTGATGATCAGATCTAAACATAATAGAATCATATTCACATGGAAACAAGTAACATTGATCAGACATTATTGCAAACATTAATATGCCTTAATGTGGCAAACCATTGTAATAAAATCCAACATACCACGTTATCAATTATTAGTCCTAAACTTGCACATGAAAATCAAAAATGACAGTGTTATACAAAGATTGTCTCCCATTTAAATTATGCTCAAGCCTATTCCGGTTTACGAAGGTTTCTGATTTGAAGTGTCTGATTTTGTTTACACTAATAATGCAATTAGATGTTGCATATGTTTGCACACAAGTTATTAGGGAAAATCTTACCTTTCAAATTTACTTTCTGTATAGGTGCTCCAAAGCTCTCATTTTTACTCTTAAAATATGATATGTGAGTATCTAAAAAAAACCCAATGCAACTGTAAATGCACACTTTGCAAGTTTGTATGCAGCTTTATGAGCAGTAGAATGACTCCAAAATGCTATTTGAAGTTCTATTCTCCATACTTTTCAAATTAGGCATCACATGACTACAAAGATGCAAACACTTTCTGTCTATAAAGTCAAGATGCCACACATGCCAAGATGCAATTGACTTGTGTTTACTAAAAGCTCTGCAATGAAAGGCAACCTTTTGTTATGCCAAGAGCCTCAAAAGAAAGCATTAACTCCTATTAAAGTTGCTATATTAATGGTATTCCTTTAAAGTGATATAAAAACATTACTGACATGTCATTCATGGAATCAACAGACCTGTATTACAACATCGACTTTAAAAGTTTCCAATCACACAAAATATAAATACTATTAACATTATCACCCATTAACCCATCTGCCTGATACCGATCATATATATTCATCAGAGAAACACTGGAGCAGCAAAGCATAAATTGTAGTGTAGGATGCTATCAAATTCAATTTTCACTTTTACAACAAGAAACAGTGACTTAACTGTGACAATGCACACTTTGGGGTGATACAGCGATTGCAGGGAAAGTATGACATCGATAGTTTACCTTTGAATACAAACCAGTAAGGTTTAACACTCTTTAGCCCAAGTTTCTTTGTCCTAAAAACAAAACAAACGAAACAACAAATTTGTGATAGAAAGCAACCATAGGTAAATTCAGTACTTGACAGAACATTTGGCTCTATTCCACTCCACTATTCCACTGGCTAAAGAATTGGAAGTCAAAATGTTTCTAAACTTCACTCTTGGAGTCTCAAGTCATGACTCAAGAAGACTTCAGTCCATATTCATAATAAGTTTTATCTTTTACCTTCCATCAGAAACCCAGAACAAATGCAAATATACTTATGGGTAGGCCAATCTATAAAACTATACTTCAGCAAACAACATTACAAAGTTAATCCGAAATTGAATACTACCAACCACATTTTTGAACAGAACTTTTTGAAGTGCCTAAACAATATCCAACAGCTCCAAAATACAGGGTTATACAGCAAAGTGATCAAACTCCAATAAACTGTGCTACAATTGATATAATTTCCAAAAAGATAACAGATCTGTGACCAATTTAGAACTTACTATGTTTTATTTGGTAAAATGTAAAATTTGTAACTTTATTTGCATTTTGAGAAGAACAACACATACAAAAATGGTGAATTTTACACTTACGGTAGCCCTAAGGGCACTACACTTTCATGTTTTCTTTGCTAAGTTACTTGACATACTTAATCTCATATAAATCTCTTTCTTGTGAATATTTCTATGTAAAGGGGAAGCATTACCTGCTAATTTCAAATAACAGACAAGTGAAATTCACTATCTCTTATGCAAAGAATGGATAACAAGAAACTTGTGTCAATGAAATACAGAGTTGCTTATTATGGTAAATGGAAGCTAACCAACCTTGTCAAAAATGTAATTATAACACTTTTGTATAACTATACCAGGAGCATTACTGAAACTGTTAACATATTACAAACACAATCATAAAAATTTACTTACTTCACAAGATTCAGAGTGTCACTCAGTTCAGGTATATGTGTTAGCGGAGCCTGAATTAGGGCAAATATATTGAGTCATTACTGTAACTAGTACATGCTTGCCAATATGACAAAAAGATACAGGCCTTCGAAATCATTCCTGCCATAATTATGGGCATCATTAATACACTCTTTACTGACATTAACTTTTAATGCTGTGAACAACAGAGAAGGGTTTGTTTTGCCATTTAGAGCCTTATGAATCCATATATATACATGGATCGACAGATAGATAGATAGATAGATAGATAGATAGATAGATAGATAGATAGACAGACAGACAGATAGAGACAGACGGGTAAAGCTGTATCATAGCTTCCTGGGGGTATAGGGTATATTTATATATTCCTGTTTTGAGGAATTATCAAAACAGGGACTTTATATAT
>JANTCA010015222.1:0-25655 GCA_024741275.1 Chironex yamaguchii | reverse complement strand
GACCTACCATAATTACCTAGATTTTTCCAAAGAATTAGTGTCACACGCAACCACACGCCACCACATGCCACCACACGCCTGGATCACGTCAGGCGTATGGTGGTTAGCACGCCTGCTATAATTTTCCCACGAAAGTCTGAACATTGCATCATTGCATCCAATATCATCACTTCCTACCGCCACTTCTCATCGCTACTACCATTGACATTAGTTCAATTTTGAATACTGCTAGATCCATTTACACAACACTGTTACTATAAATAATACTACCATCACAACTTCTAGTCACACTACCACAGCAACTACTAGTACTAGTACTAGTACTTGTAACTTGACCACCACCACAACCATCACTACTACCACAGCCACCACAACTACCACTAATATCACTATTACCACTTATGCCTCTACCACCACCACCACAACTAATGTCACCATCACTTCTCCTACTGCTACTACTATTACTACTATTACTGCTGCTACTACTGGTACTACTACCACTACAACCCCACTACTACCACCAATACCACTACCACCACCATAAGTAATACCAATACTACCGCCACTACCTATATATAAGCCACTGAAAAAACCTTTATTGTTATTTTTTTGCTTTAAATTACGCAGAGGTAGTAAAAAACCCCGATTAGGTGTTCATGACAGACTATGTCAAAAGATAAGTTGTTTTGTTACAGAGGCATTTGCTCAAACGAAACGTCCGTTTACCACTTACGACAGTTCCTTATATTCTTACAATGGTGATTACTATTTTAGGGTATCCTTACGTTGCATGTGATACCCTATTGGGCTGATATCCCATTACATTCACTTCACTTTCTGTAATAACTTAAATTGACTAATTATCTTGACATTTAACTTACATTTTTATCCTATTATGATTTTTCCTTTTGGAAGCTTTGTGGGCAACAGCTGTCGAAATGGTTGTCCCTCAACAGTAGTTTCTAGATTATGACTTAACGTGATATAAAAATTTTGTAATACAACAGTATTTTGGTTGTATTGTATTCTCTTATATCTGTTTGTTCTTTGACATGTGCCTTCCACTCTTCTTCTCGTATGTTAAATTTTCCATTATTAAAGTATTTCTCGTGTTTTCTTATTGAGTTGAGACAGCTGGAGCGAGTTGTACAAGACGATCAAATTTTTGTCGAGTTTGAGCAAATATTCGTCAAGAAACTGGTGAGTATTGACAAACAACGAGAGTCCCTTATTGCTTTTAGGTGATTGATTTTATAATCTGCTTTATTTCTGCTAGTTAGCTCGGCTGGTTAGACCATTATTTAAGGCTACAGTTATCAATTTGCCGCTAACGTCCGTCAACTGGTAGAAAAAGTCTTCTCAAGGATTACTGCTTCCTGCGGACGTTGGACCTGTTAGAGAGACATATACAGTTGTATTTTTTATTATCATTCTCAATTACACACTTGCTTTCATAACTTAAGCATCCATCCCATCCATCCCACCCATCCCAAATGCATATTAGGAGTTGAACTCTCATATACTGGGGAAGCTCCCGTGCCTATTGTATATGCTTTGCTTTTTTTGCTTAAGACAGGGCATTGTATAGGAGTCGTGCGAGATTTCTCAGCATGGTATATTGGGAGCTCGCCAGACACGTTACCTTCTTCCATTATACGGCTTGGAACTGGCATCCTCAACAGTGCATGCTGTTGTATGATTGCTGATTCCATCCTTACATTGTATGCATGTATGACATTCTCCCCCGCCTCACCACGACACACACACACACTCTGAACCTGGGCATTCATAAAAATGCCAATTTAAATGTAGCCATAGTTACTGTATTTCTATTGTGTATGCGATTATAAAGATCCCCTCCTCAAATCTGTCGTAAAACATATTCAGGCATGCAGGTCCCATTCTTGCATTGTATGCATACATATACCACCTCCTTCTTAAGATGCATTCATCCATAAAGATGCCAACTCAAACGTAGCTGTAGTTACTGAATTTCTAATTTATTTGCAATCAAGAAAATACCCCATGCCAAATGCCTCTATCAATTGTTACAGTCAGAATATTACTGGCGCATTTTCAGTGGTGGAGTATGAAACTTTGGGCTCTGTGATGCCTGTTTTAGCCCAGATCAGATGATAGAATTGATTATTTTTACATACCTAGACATTGAATAACTTTTAATGTTACATTTATGTTTGCTAATGCATGTCATCTTAATTTTTATATTTAAGAATGGAAATGTCAGCACTGGTTCATTGGTAATTAATGCTGAAAAAAACAGAACCAAGGATGTTCTACCATACGAGGTATGCGTTAGTACTATTAAGAGTACGCATTTGTTGTTGTCTACATGTCGAGCTCCCAGGCATCAATGGGTATGAATTTTAAGCAATTAACATATTAAAGATTATGAATAATTCAGTGGAGAACGGTCTGTTTTATCTGTTGTTAATTTCTCGTTTGGGTTTTTATGCGATTAATGTCTTCACTTGTTTTTTTTTGTTTTGTGTGACTTTATTTACTGATTATCAGTTTATTGGTGACTAATTGCATGTTTCTTTATTTTTGTGTAGTGACCAGAACTTCACTCTGATTTTTCATTTTACTTATATTGTATTGATCTTTAGGAAAATCGAGTTCAGCTAGATGCTACCAAAAATGCAAATCAAAATGATTATATTAACGCCAGTTCTATAAAGGTATCTATTTCACATTCTCTCTAGCGTAATTAAGATGTTTTCGAGCGAAACGTTGAGAATTGATCGTTTTCTAGTTCAAAGGATGACGTTACACCCTTCCTATTTACAAGCTCCGTCAATGAAAGTTATCAGTGTCTGTTTGTTTGTTTGTTGCACGACCTAACAGAAACTACTGATCCGATTTACTCTAAACTTTTTTCAACGGTACGGCTTGGGCTTGTGAAGAAGCCATTAAATTTTGGTGCGAATCGGTATCAGTCCAGATTTTGGGGCCACAGCTATTAAGAATGTCAATTCCATATTTCAGTAAACCAGAAATTTTCGGAGAAACCTCAATGCTCTTGGCGATGGTCTGCGCCATTATTTCTTATGTAATAGGTTTACACCTGGTAGGTAGTGTGAGTAAACAGTTTTACAATTGACCATGTACAATACCCCGGTAGTTTTTCTTGATACGCCAATGACGGTATCATTCAAGGGACAAGTCAGCTACCTCCAACGGTGCCAGCTTTAATTTTGTTATCAAGTTTTCTGGTTGTCTGGTTATCTGGTCTTATGTACTAACTCAGCTCTTCAATCTCCTTACTTGGAATTGTCGTTAAGCGAAAGTGACGCAATGTCTTTCGCACGAATGCAAGTTTTGTTGCGTAGTTGTGTGCAGTGACGCATTGTTGTACCGTGTAATACAACTCAATCCAGCAATCCACAACACACGGAAACAAAACGTATTATATGGATGTTATTTAAATCTATTATAATCCAACGAGGCTGAATATTGTACAATTGCACATATTGTACAGGTTTACAATATTTTGACTTGGAACGTTGTGTTGTTGCCACTATACTTGACTCCAAGGCAGGATGTCGCCACTAAAGTGTTTGTTGAAATGAAATTGAAAACGCTAAGCATCCAGTTTGTCGCGCATAGGCAACACGTGTGTGCCAGAGAAATATTTGAGTGCAAAGAGTACTGAAGTTTCAAAAGCTATATGGCAAAATGATGACCTTTTGATGAAACTAAGTAACAGGACAACACATTTGTACGAACGATGTACACTAGAGTATTTGGTGAAGAGATACGAAGATACACCATTAAGCTGATGGCCCAGAAGTTCTATTGCTTTCCGCCATGGTTTCAGCTCAGACGTGGATACCATCAAGCAAATTAAGGCAGGAATCAGCAGCACAAGCCCATTAGAGGTAGTAATACTCAAGGGATAGTTGAATGGTAGCCTTTTAAGTATACTAGCAGTAGTATGAAATTAGCAACCTTTTTGCACCAGACAGAGGAAGAATTTCAATGATCCCGTTCCTGTGCTCCTTATTACAAACAAAAATCAAAGTTAAATTTGGATCTGGGGCTGTTCTGGGGTTGAATAACAGAGAAATAGTCGAGAAATACGTTATCATTAAGACCAATGATCCTTGTTTATTATATGAATAAACTATTCACTCACGGAAAGGATGGCTTTGAAACTAAAATATGTCCATTAACTCTTTCACTGTTCACAACACTTATAAATGTTCATTGAATGTTATTATAAAAGCATTGCACTACTTTTAAAAGTATTGTTGGAGAAACACTTGTTTAGAAAATCGACCGAAACAAGAATCAAGCAGTCTTAAGGACAGCGGTCTATTCCATAGAAATTATTTGCAACATTTTCTTTTACCTTGCATCAAAGATCATTTCTTGAAATTGCAGAATCTTCAATAATACCTTGTGTTTTGTATAGTAGAAGTACACTTTTTCCACTTTTTTGTCGTGTTCGCTTTGGGCCACTACTAAAATTTGTTTGTCAACCTATTAGTTATTGCGTGGGTTAAACTTTTCAGCAAGTTAGCAGTATGTTCAGTTCAGAAATATCTACTCCACTCATTGTCTGTTCACGTCTTTTTCATTTTTATAAGCAAACACTGATGCCACATTATGGCGCAAAGTTTCGTCTTCAACATCGATATTAGTAGACTTTCAAATTACCATTGAAACATGGCTCATCCCCTTATTACAACAGGAAGGGTCAGACAACAGGATGTCTGGGGATGGGGGCAGAGATTTCACTCATAGGTGGATTCAAGCATTACCCCTCGAGCTCATGTGTCTGATGATTAACGATCATTTCAACTTCTGCTTAATATTTGGAAAAAGTTTTGTCTCTACCGATTTGGTTCCTAGGAATCGTACGTTGATATATGGAAGTCGTTTTCCACTGCTTACCTGAACCCAGTCCTCTTCAAGTGAGCAGTTCAACAAGGAATAATTGCGCAATTTTTTTGTGGTAAAAAACTTAAAAATCGCCTTGAATATTTGTAACATTCCGCTAAAAACATCCTTAAAAGCCATTTAGAACTGTTTGCCTATATCACTGGAGTGCATGTCGTAACTTGGTTCCTACATAGCAAATTGCCCAATTTAAATAGAATTTAACCACTGCCCCCGATAATCTCTAGTCAGCCGCATGGGATTGTCTGGAGATAATTGTTGTATTGACAAGCATTGTTTGTAGTTTCATGTATTATTTTGTTTTTATATTATCATATCATTTCGTTTCTGTCTGATACAGGTTGATGTTGGCAAAGGACAAAGCATGTCATTTATTGCAACTCAGACTCCTCTTCCAATAACCGTGAGAGATTTTTGGCAGATAGTGTGGGAACAGAATGTGAAATTGATAGTGATGACAACAAATGATGAGGTGATAAAGGAGACAGAATATTTGTTTTGGACACGTAACACACCATTCAACTTAAGATTTAAACTTCATTGTTTCTGCAAGATGATCCTGTGTCCAGAAGCAGCTGCATTAACACCCTTTTTAATCGTAAAGTATTAAAAAATTGATTTTATGTGGCTGGGTTATTAACTGAGATTTTCATTAGTTGAAATCTTGTTGTTTGAAGGGCTTACATAGGTATTACTTTGCTTATCGGATTTGTTATGAAATTGATGTTTTTGATAAATAGTATTAAAATGTTTTGTTGCTTTTGCATGAATGAAATACTTCTATGAACGTAGAGCAAAGACAAACAATAATATTTATTTAGTGTGGGGAGTCAAAGTTCAAATTTAATAGGGAAAACGACAAGGTCAGTCTTTTATGTCAGTGCATGAGGTAAAGAACCTGAATGGTGTATTTATATATTTGTCTTTTCAATTTGGGAATTTGCCAAACAACTTCTTTTGGATGTTTTACCGACGTATTTCCTCTCAGCAGAACCCCATTCCTCCTGAGTGGTGCAAAGGTTCTGAGACAACGTTGATCTTGCTGTCAGCATCGCGTATTATGAGTTATTTGCATTTGCGAAAGGGTGTATGGTGGGGAGGGTATGAAGCGCGAGAAATCTGAGTGTGATCTTAACGAATCCTACATTTTTCGTGACCAAACCAGTTAAACGAGTCTCTCAAGTTCTGTTGCATCTTTTTCATAAGTGGTGGTCTGGACCCCATTCCCTGACGAGTAGATCTTCTGTGATACGTAGATGGGAGCGAACAATGGATACTCAGATACTCAGATCAAAGCCGCTGTCAAATAATGTGTGAATAGGTTAGAATAAACAAGAGGGTTATCAAAAAGGATGTAAACAAAAGTGAAGAATAATTTAGTTATTACTTATAACCCGAAACTAGATGGAATGTCTTATGGTGAAACATTACATTTCATTTTAAGTTTTGAGATTACTACATTCAGACTGGTTGATAGCGTAGAATCTTCGCACGATAGATGTGGAATGAAAGTTAAGTTAGCTACGAGATGATAGCTTATTCGTACACGTTTACTCCATAAATAAACAATGTTTTGTTATTATAACAATTAACTTTTACAGAAAAGTCAAAAGGTACGATCTTGCCACTATTGGCCAGAGGATGCGGTCGGTGCAAAAGTATCATTTGAAGAGGTAAGCGCTAAGTTTCACCACGGTTTTTGTGGGGTTTGTTTTCCATTTTTGCAGAGGGGGAGAGGTGTTTATGGAGAAGTCATCATTGAGACTGAGTACTGAAGTGCTGCCCTATTCGGTTTCTGACATAAAAACGCTTCTTTGTTTGAAGTGCTCAGGCGTGTTATATTTTCAGGGCATATTTTACCGCTATTTACAGTTCCCACGATAACTATGTCCAACAATATTTGACCTTATTTCCATGAATTGGAGTAGTGCTATGCAAGGCGTAATGTTATATGCTTAAGGTCGTGATAACACTGTAATTTTAGGAAACAAAATATAAGGATGATAGAAAGGAAAGCTTATTACGCAGTTGACTATCATCATGATTACAATAATATTAGGTCAACGTAATCAATATCAGCGTCGTAAGTATAGTCAATTTCCCGTCAGGAAATGTTAAATTATATGGTTTTATGGCTCAAATCATGCTTTTACGTATACACCCTTGAAATTCGTAGCGACTAAGCGAATAAAATTAGTTGTCATTGACTTTGATTTCCTACCTTTTTCGTTTCTGTTTTTCAAGGTTGTTAGGCGCTTATGTTGTAAAGCTTGTAGTAATTTTGAGATTTAGGTAAACAGGTTCAAAAATAAGCTGGGATGTACATGATAAGTAGATGACAGTATTAATTTTAAAACATACTTAACTGATTTTTGTAAAAGGAGTCTACTTCACTCCAATGATGATAACATTGCAAAGTTTTGTGTCATTAATTCCTAGAGGTAAGAGTGTTGGTGATTGTTATGACCTACAACTAGCTTCCATTTCCGTTATATTATGCATCAAATCTGAGATGGATTAAAATGCTTCCTATAACGATCTTTAATTCAGAAAGCGAATAAGCAAGATGAGTATGGAAACTTGCGAAGACCACGAAGTTTTCATGTTGGTAAACTTTGTCAGAAGCTTCCTGTCTTGTGTACTAGTTAATTTATCTTTTTGGTTTCCTTTTATATTTTTCACCTGTTCTTGTATCTCGAGACAAAAGTTCCTATGCAAAATCTCAATAGCACTTAGTTTTTACGTAAAAATACAGGTTGATATCCCACGGAGAACGTTGATATTTATTTACTGTTTTTCAGTACTATATGACGTTTTTTCGTATTTGCAGTTTCAAGTTACTACTCAATTTGTTAACTCATCTGAGGCATTTACGACACGAGGATTAAAAGTTTTACATGCACGAAACGGAGAGGTAAAGTTACACGCGATTCTCTTTACTTATAGTTTTGTACATCTTACCCAGTGTGACTGATTCCCGTGTCATGGTTACGGGCAGGAAGTGAGCTGTTTATTGGAATGGGCTCCCGTTACCCTCCCTCACCAGTGGTATTTTATGGTGACGGAGGTTCGAACTCACCACCATGGGCTTGCAAGATCGTCAACCTATCCACTACACCACAGCAACTCGTTTTGTACGTATAGGCATCTTATCAATTACCGTTGGTACAAGTTTCAGACCCGTGTTCTAAGAGGTCTACATCAATTCTATTCCTTCATTAAATCTTTTAGTCTATTTAATTCAGAAACGTAACACAAGCCTGTCTTTTGAAATTAAATTAGCAGTTCATTTGCTCACGTAGACCCCATCTTGCCCTCAAGGTGAGCAATATATCCCAGTTTTCACAGAATGTTCTTTTCCCTTTATCGGTTTCTTCGTTAAACAGCCAAAATTAGCCCTAGTCCTTTTTGCAGTCTCCTTATTCTCTGTCTCTACTATCGAGTGATGTTATCCTATGCTCGTAAATGTGTTGTATGTATGAACGAATTACTTCCAACAACCAAAAGCGGCCATCAGTGTTCGCTTACTTCGACTTAATAGCAGTCTGTGCTAAGCAAGACATCCCCGAGGAAACTGCCAAAGTTTCTGACATCAAACCTCCGTGCCATCTCGGCTCAAATGTTAGGTAAAGGACTTTCAAAGTCCTTGGTATCAAGTGACGAAAGCCAGCAGTGGGTAAGGGGAAATATATTTTTTCTGTGTTTTAGCTTAAGCCTTGATCAGTGTCAGATACATGTAGCATTTCAGACACAAGTGCTTTAATATGTTTGTCGGGAGTGGAGCATTGCCAAAACAATATTTGTGCCGTGATGGCTCGGAGTCTTGGCTTTTAATTCTGGGGATTTAAGTTCGAGTCCGGCCGGCTCCCACTTAGTGCAGCAATTGTAGTAATGGTCCTCTCTTGACACTTAGAGGATCCCTACATTCCCTGAGCACCCTCGATTTAGAGTTTACAAAAGTATGCGTTTTGTAATTTTAAACGTTTGGGAACCTTGTGGTTGTTTGTTATTGTTGTTGCATGTTTTGATGTTAAGTATGTTTGTTTCGCCTCTGATTTATAGGATCGAACAATAATTCAGCTTCAATTCCTTGCTTGGCCTGATGGTGGTATTCCAGATGACGCGCATGACTTTCTGAGTACGTTTCATTTTCGTCTTCTAATTTTCTGTTCCATCGAATGTCATGTATCAAAAACATATCGTGGTTCTTTTCAGACCAAATAGGATTCAATGAAACTGCCTTTTGTACACGACTCGTGCTAGAATCTTCACTTTTGTCCTTAGTGTCAAGTTCGAAGACAAGCTCCTCCTGATTTACAGTGTTGTTGTTGTTGTTGTTGTTGTTGATGATGATGATGATGATGATGATGATGATGATGATGATGATGATGACGACGACGACGACGACGACGACGACGACGAAGACGAGGTTGAGGACGAAGACGACGTTGATGATGATGGTGATACTAATGATGATGATAGTAATGGTGATAATGATAAGGGCGATGATGATTCTGATGATAATGATGATAGCTGTTACGTGCCCTTGAATTTTAATTCATCACAAATTATTACTAGGTTTATTTTTTGGGGTTTGGTGGTATGTTTTGTCTTTCTTACGTTAGCCCTACGTAAAGCTGCAGCTCTCCAAGTGCAGTATACTTTGCGCAGATGGGACCCGTTCATCAGTGGGATGTTCATTAAGTGGGAAGATTTTTCCTTTCCCGACTTGCTACAAAAATTTTACCAAAATTTCCCTCCCTCGTACGTAGAATCTCGATACGTCATATTGTTATTCTTGGCCCTTCAGAGAATTTTTCTAGTTAAGTAAGACTGTCCAAAAATTCATAAAATTCGATCTACGCCTACGCTGAAATTGCGTAAGCAGGTACAAAATCAGAAACAAATCAAGAAAGAGGAGCAATGGCTGAATATCTTCTGAAAAATGTAGTCTCAGCAACCAATAATTATAGATAAGTGCAGAAACTGACAATATTGAAGGTTTAACGTTGCCGACTTCTAACAGGGCATGATTTTACCAAATGGTTCATATATGTGACGTCGTTGGGGCGGTCATACCAGTTTGAGATGTTTGACGACGTACATTTTGCGAGGATAAACAATACGTTTTTATGCCGCCGAGAATGTTTTTCTGATTGGCTGTTCTTTTCCTTGTACCACAATTCCACATTATTACGAATCAGCAAAACCTCTTCACTTATTTACAACACATGTTGTACTTGGTGAGCTGTCGTGGTATTCTGGATAAGACGACGATCTTGCAACCCAGAGGTTGCGATTCCGAAGCCGCGTCGCCAGTGGTGAGAGAAGGTAACGGGAGCCCACTCCCATAAAGAGCTTACTTCCTAGTAATTTCCCGAACCCTGGCATGGAAATAAGCTAAGCTCAATAATGAGTTTGGTACAAAAAAGAAGTTAGACTTGTAACACAATCTACTGCAATGATGCAACAGACCACCTAACTTTTCGATATGCTTGTATTACTTACAAAACGTAACCTAATGAGAGTGGGAGGGGTTCATTAGTTCCCGATTCCATATCTTGTGCATTGGAGGGGGTCCTGGGTATATTTTAGTAACTGTCGAAAACTAAGAGGGGGTCGAAATCTCGGGGTTTACTGACCACCATATCTTAATTTTAAACGTAATGTTTGAAATTTTTGGAAAGCGTTTGGTAGGAAACAAAATGTCTCTTGAGTGTTCCCGTTCTGTGTAAAACTTAAATGATAGACCGGAAAGACGATGCTTTTACTGAACAAATACATTTAGAATCTCCGTTTTTGACCTGAAAAATGCGATTAAGTTCCTCTACATTTGGCACAATAAAGTATTATGTAAAGAACCACTATTTTCTGATTATATAAAGTTACTTTGCCGGCCCAAATAACATAACGCATTAGTTAATGCTCGAATAGAGTTTTACTTGAGCATTTTAATTCCGTTTTTGTAAAAGATTTAGCAATTTACATGAAAGGGGGAAACCACATCCACTCGATCAGGCGTCGAAACATGATCAGAACTTACCGCATAGATTTTCTGCTATCGAATTTACCAGCCCGAGTATTCAAACTTGCCTACCCCAGCATTTATCCATGTCTTCTCTCCATGAATTTACCTTAACGGAGACTGACATTAGCCTCTCATTGGAGTGACTTCCCTCTTGGAGAGAAACGACATATATTCATCCCTAAGTGGGCGACAATGTATTAATTCTACGCAAAAGAAAATACGGAGATGGGTTAGGGTTCGAGTCCCAGATTGGTTACTTTATTCTACTTTCAGTGATTGGTTATTAAGAAATTAGTGTATGATTTTTTTACAAGCAATGAAGCGATGATGTTGTTTTTGCTTTTGTTTCTGATTAGCATTTCTGGATGAAGTCAGGTCATTGCGACAGTCTCTTCATGATATGGAGGCTCCTGAACATGAAAGCAATGTTGTAGTCCACTGCAGTAGTGGGGCAGGGCGGACTGGAGTCTTCATTCTTTGTGAAGTTTTAATTGCTATGATCGACAATAACCAGGTGAGCTATACTTATTGACCTCATGAGTTAAATTTTTTGCAAGTGTAAGCGAGGTTTCATTTTAGCGGGCACTCATAATTTCAAATTTGACGTACGGGACTTCACATTGATTCAGTTACGAAGCCGTTTCGAGGAAACCTGATAGCTGCTTTCCAGGTGTTGACAACTTGACGTAGATGAAAACAATTATCTTTCTGTAGGGCTTAGGGATAGTTACTAATCTAGCCGAGATGGCATCGGTATCATTTTTGCCTCAGTTGGACAGCTCAAAGTTTTGTCTGATAGCCTTTGAAATAAGAGCGGACAGTACGTAGGGAGTAACAGGAAACAGGAACATTTTGTAAACCAGGACGAGGATCGGACCAGTCAATCAAGAAATAATTACCAATTAAGCGTGGCAAAAAGGCCCGGCAAAGTGGTAGTTTTATTTCATAAGTGTCTGTCTATAAAACGGTGGTCTTCTGTGGACAGATTTCGGTATGTTTATATGGAAATACAGTACATCCTCGTTTATCCGAACGGCCCCAAACTTAAATGTGTAACGAACTGTTCGGATGAACTGAAAATTCTGATAAAGGAGGGTGATTTGTCCTTAAAAAGCGAAATCTTTCGCCATAAATTGCAGAGCAACATAGTTTTGGATTCATTACAAAGTAGACCGCAACTGGACGCACGGCCCCGGCATTGAAAGGGAATAAACGCGTGCGGAAGATTCGCTTAAATTTCTTGGTGCCCCGATTGCTGTTTTGTGAAGCACATTGACAATTCGTCGAAACGTTTAATGATTTTGCATCGAACTACGTTGCAAAATCACTCTGTTAGCATCGATAGGTATTTTTAAAAACTGTTGAAAAAATTTTTTCACTAGTGGCGTTTGGATAAACGAGGTTTGAATAAGCAAGTTTCGAATAAACGAGGATGCAGTATACAACCTTGGTTGCCAAGCGTAATGTGTACAGTTTAGCGTACTGTTGATTCATGGACCCACCGCAACTAATTTTTTTGTTTGCAAGCGCCGGATGGCTCTTCTCTTGAGGAACAAAAGTTTATTATCCTGACATTTTTACATTTCATACTCTGAAGAGAGTTAGACAAAAAATGCCTTTAAGGGATTTTTTGCTTTGTCTTTTTGTTTATGATTAGTTCTACTTCCCTTGCTGCACAAGCGAAGGGATAAGTTGCCATGCTTACCTTTCTAAGATAAAACACCCCTGACGTGAAAAACCAACTTTAGATTGCTTTTGTTGTACATGGGTGTATGATTTTTACGGCTCTAGCGTAGACAGCAGTATTAAAGGAGGCCGAAAATTCATTTTGTTTTATATAAGGTGAGTGACAAACTAAATCTTACAAGGTAACGTATTGTGGGATATTGTAAGTAGGGTGAAGACCCACTCTATGGCACTGCGATGTTGTAACTGGTATGTCATACACCAAAAGTACAATGGAATGGACCTCCAATGTTTTTGATTTACCACTCTTTCTTTCTGACACCTGTGTCTGCTCTCTTAACAACAAATAAGATTGAGGTCATTATCCCTAACATGGGCATTTTCATTTTTGTCTGCTGTTTTAGTTCGTGGATGTTCCCATGATTCTGGCAAGACTGCGATCACAGAGAATGCATATGGTGCAAACAGTAGCGCAATACGGTTTTGTTTATGCAGTTGTACTGACCTATCTCAAGCGAAATCGCTTGATCTAAACTTATCGTGGGCTTAAATATAGTCTCCTCATAGATCAAATTGTTATAACGGATATAGGCTTGGATAAATCCATCATTCTCAAATTTTGAACACAATTTGTAATCTTCCTCACCTTGGCTTAAAGCTAATGTACAAATGGTAAGTGTTATATGCAGGGGCCCACTAAATAACCTTTGGCTAATCGAAGCAATGTGATCCTTACCGTTGCAATGGCCACAGTTAACTGTGGCTCCTGACGCTTAGAATTACAGAGAGCTGTGTATGTATGTATGTATGTATGTATGTATGTATGTATGTATGTATGTATGTATGTATACATGTTAAAGGTTAGCCTTGTGGCTAAGCGTCTATGTCATCCATACGAACTACCTAGCCAATGCCACCGAATCTCAAACTTCCCTTTGAGGGCACAAGTAATATACGCAGTCATTAAAAGTCTCCGGCAGTACACTCTACAACCCGATGTAATAACTTTGACAAAGTCAAAAGTGGTACTTACACTCAAGAGTGCTGCTGGACGAGAAAGACATGCATTGCCCTGTGTCTCCCAGAAATTATGAGATCGGTACCTGTGGGTTTGAGAAGATTCGTTCATGGTGAAACAACATTGTCCACGGCTCACCACGTGGAGGTTCTTCTCGTTGAGCCGCAGTTTTTGTTGTGCTTTGCCTGACACGTTTTGTGTCTGAAACCGATACTCTCTAGATGGTTTTTTTTTGGCGCCAAATTATTTAGTAGTGTCCAGGGTAGGAAATGCCAACATTGGCCTTGCCCAAGGACATATCCGTTGGGATTATGGTATTTGTACAGATATTGCAGTGGTGGTGTACATAGTTTTATATTGAGGAATATTAGGCCAACTATTAGGTTTTAATCGTATTGGAAAAAATGTTGCAGAGGCGCTGTTATCAAGACTTGTGGCCGTATGATATTGCTGTGTGGAAACGTTTTAACATTATCTGTAAGCTATTTGAAGTCAGTGCTGTAACACTAGAATTTGGTAACGACATGATATTTTAAAAGGGCAAGATATTTGCTATTTATTTGCTGCGTATTTCCCTTGTAGCTATCGTAATGCACTCGTAATGCCAACTTAAAATTGATGAAAAGTCTTAAGACAAGCTGTGATTTGTCAGTAAATTATCATAACATGTACTGTACGGTGTTCTAACGTTACGTTTCTGTTCTTTGCCAAGAACGACGCCTTTTTAACGGCATGACATTAGTCGTCCTCCCCGTTTTAATACCACAAGGGGTATTCCCTGATGATTACATCACAAGCATGGTCTTGGTTACAACCATAGAAATAATAGGTATTTCTATGGTTACAACCTAAAGTTATCAAGATGGCCCGCCACTGCATGTGATGCCGTCTGACAGTTGCTTTACACAATGACATGTTTGAAGTGAAATAGGTCAGATGAAGGGCCTAGGCCTATGCTAAACGTCGCTCTTCTCATGCGCGGAATCTAATTGCTGAATTAAGTGTATGACAAGTGCGACCTTTAACTTGACTAAGTAAGGCAGATTTGATTTGGAGCAGCAGATTGCTTTTGTAGCACTGACGGATCAACTGACGTACATCTAAGGTTCCTTTGATTTTATAAAGAACCTAGCTTAAGGCCTATTTCCCAAAATTCCTTATTTTTGTATCTCTGTTGTTCAAATTGTAGTTCCATAAGTTTCCTAAGAGTTCTTTAATTCTTACTGCACAAACTCTGGTTTTTTTTGACTAAAATAAAGGATCCACTGACGTACATCTAAGGTTCCTTTGATTTTATAAAGAACCTAGCTTAAGGCCTATTTCCCAAAGTTCCTTATTTTTGTATCTCTGTTGACCAAATTGTAGTTCCATAAGTTTCCTAAGAGTTCTTTAATTCTTACTGCACAAAGTCTGGGTTTTTTGACTAAAATAAAGGATCCACTGACGTACATCTAAGGTTCCTTTGATTTTATAAAGAACCTAGCTTAAGGCCTATTTCCCAAAGTTCCTTATTTTTGGATCTGTTGATCAAATTGGTAGTTGCGCAAGTTTCCTAAGAGATCTTTATTTCTGACTGCACAAACTCTAGGTGTTTTGACTAAAATGAGCCTTTGCACTTAATAAGTACTGGGACAATTACTACTACGGGCGCCGAAGCTAAAAACTACTCAATGGAACACTTGAAACATGCGTAAGATGCAATTCATATAAGTTTAGGCTGTTTCAAGTACGTTTTGACTGCAAATTAATGAAACTGGCATACTAATTCTACATAAGCGTATTCAAAATTCATAAGTTCCATCAAAAATTTTGTCTTTAGTGGTAAAGATTCCTTAAATTTGTCGGCCTTATAAAGTGGTTAGTTATAAAAGGATATTTAAGAGCTCTCGCTTCACACCATCCCTCGCTGTCGTTTGACGCCAAAGCTCTATACATCACACTTGAAATAGAAATGGAACATTTTGACAATCCTCAGATTGCCAAATAACAGTCAAATACAGGAGTTCTTGCAATTTTCGCCAAATCATTAATTTTATCCTGGTTGGCATGCATTTTATTATACGAAATCAGGAAAATATCACTTTGAGTAACTGTAGCGGGGGGTGGGTGGGGTCAAATTGTGGTCAAAATTAACGCTTGGGGGCCACTACCCTCCGTTCTCCCTTGCAGTTACGTTGGTGTTCTGATAGCTCTTTTTAAAGCATGGTCTCCGGATTTCTGATCGTAAAAATTATACATTAGCCTCGTCTCCCAGCTTACGCTCCCGTTTTAACTTGTAGACCTAACTCGCGAGTGGATGGAGGCAATGATGTTATTGAAGGGTATGTTTGCGCGTGCGTCAGCAGAGCACATGTATTCTCAAAATGCCGGTTCTTAGTCATGTGTGTGTGGTCGCTTTGTGGCGGTTGAGACATGTGCAAGGCTTTCGATTTATTGTAAGAATAAGTAAGTATTGTTACTCTTATAAAAGTAATTTGCATCTTTTTTAGTGCATTGGTCACAAAATATGCTTTGTTCTACCGAGGTTTCCAATCAGAAATTCTTGGGTCTTTTTACAGTAAATAGAAGTCATAAAGGGGGGTGGGCCCGTAATGCGAGTACGATTTTAATAATGAGTTTTTGAAGGAAGGGAGAACTTGCGTCCCGTTTAGAAAATTTTTCTAGTTGATTCTAGTGTGCGCCAAGTATGGATATGTTTTTGATTTCGTACAGTTATGAACACAAGTTGTTGTTAAACGAGACCAAATTGCAATTTTACGGAGAAGCCGTTTCCACGACACTAGGCTCTCTCTTGCGTACCAAAGTTATCTTAAACTGATTAATTTTTTAATGAAAAATTTTTTAATGAAAATGGCAATCTAGGAATTTCACATCTTCAGTCCAAGTATTTTCTTTCCTACGGCTGATGGGAGCTGGATTTTGTTTTCCCCGTTGCTTCCGCCATTCCATTACACGAGCCTAGGTAGGGCACGTTATGTAGATGCGACAAGACGATTCGTATCGCAAAAAGGCAGATATTTCGATACTGCAAGGTGCAACTCTTGTTGATCATCAGTAAAACGTAGCGAATGCACCAAACTCCAAGTTACGCAGCGAAGCATCCAAAGAGAAGATACAAGGTTTCGAGCCAACCCACCCTACGAATTGTCCACGAGAACGTCAAAAAGCAGCAACAGTTACGAATAGTATAAAGAAGGGTTGGTCAACTTTCACTTATACTGTAATCTAAACTCACTCTACCCCCGTGTACATACTATTTTGAATTTCCGAGTCTGTTGCCAACCCCCTAGAGGTCCTTCGTCTAAGTTGTTAAAGACCAAACCTCCACTCTTAAAAGCAACAAAGCATCGCTGGCAACTTAACTGAAGGCCATCAACTTTTTACTTGCGCTTGCTAGCAACGAGACGTTTGAGATCAAATTTGAAAAAAGCATATTTATATTGACAAAACTCATCATATTCACTCTCGTTTACATAGACATAATAGCAGACATTTTACTTAAGAGGTATCGAATACCTACATTATTTGGTTCTATACATGTTGAGAAAACACGTGACCACTTGGAAAAATAACTTTTACCTACTACATACTCCTTACATCACGCGACCAAAAAAACCCAGAATATAAAAGATTTTTATTAAATAATCCAATAAAATTCAAGTACAAACGCAAGTCTAACGAGAAAATCGGTCAGGCAAACGCAAGATTGCCTGTTGCGAATCGAGTGCGACCATTTCTTTTTAACAAATAGCACAGTAAATAGTACCCGATCTTCATAATCTTTAATTCTAACGACAACATGGTTTATAATTTAAGATGCGTTCGAACAGCTCAACAAAAGTGTGCTTCGTACTCATAATGTTATTAGCACCGCATATTTTATTACAAAAATAAGTTATCCACCAGCACACCTCCCTGCAACTATCCTATGACACTCACACGTGTCTTACTTACAAGACCTTCTTCGTTCGTCGTGAAATAAGGTTGAATAAACCATTTCGAGCAAGATCCATTTTTTGAGAGGCGAGTCCTTGTACGATACCTCGTACGTGGATACGGGAAATTCGTCTTCCGAGCATGGCAGCGCATCCGATTCCGACAGCAGTAGCACCAACGAGAGAGCCATACTCCAACGCCGACAAACTATCATCAATACCGAGCTTTCGTCGTATAGTCGTCGGTAACTGCAAAGGGTACTTCGCATTATCGACGAACTGCGCGTAATTACGATCAAATATGTTCTTCCCAAAGTCGGGAATATCGCCAAAGTCTCCCGTGTGCAGTCTTCTATAATATTCCTGTTCCCCAATTTTTCCGGCAGCGAACAGTTTGCGTGTTTTCATTAAAGCTTTCATTAACAAAGCATTTGGTGCCAGAGTCGTAATTCCTATGCCTCCTATTCCGTATATCTGAACCGTATTGGCAAATGGTGCCGTAAATCTAAATGCATTTTGCGCCGTGACGCCACGAGCACAACTACGAACTTGAACAACGTCGTATTCCACGCCATCGCTTTCCAAGTCATAGATAGCGACTGCATTTCCCTTGATGGCATTTAAAGCAGTCTCAGGGTGGACATTAAGACTTGGGAAGGCACCGCCTCCGACTGCTTGCGTAGCAAAGTAGATCATCTCTTTTCCATCCTCCGTGACTACTCTCTTTTCTCCAAGGCGAACGAAATGACGATTGTGTTTGTCCAAATGATCTCTGAACTTTCCAAGTTTCTCCTGGCTAACCTTTTCAGGATCCACTTTGATCAGCAAGACTGATGTGCTCCCAGATGCCCAAATCATTTTCGGTAATATGTTGCAATTGGACACCCAGCCCTCGACATTGTTAACCAAATGACGCACCAACGATCGGACTGTTGGGCGGTAAACTTTTGTGCTCATCTTCTCGTAATATTCCTTACTGGCAAAACCAATGACGGTGTCGGATAGATGTCGCCAGAAACTGTATTCTGGAGCCTTGACAACGACATTTCTAGCCGAAGGTCCAAGAGAAACAAATAGTTCGTTGACAGGGACTCTCTCCAAATTGCCTGTTTCGGTATCCTCAAGGACAACTGTCGATACCACCAAGTCTCGATCATCTTTGGAGCGTACAAGCATTTTCTTCATCTTTTTTTTCCCGCTAACGACTCCCTCAATTTTCGCTACTTCTTCCTCAAGAACTTCGCCCAGGTATGGTGGCAAGTATCCATCAACTGGAAACTCCAGTGCTTGCAAAACAGCACTGGTGTAACCTCGTTCCTTCCTTTCAGCGTCCGAAAGCTCACGAAATGGCACGTATTCATTGTTGAATTTTCGCAGCTGGATGAAAGAGTGTTTTCCCTTTTCTCCTGGGGTAAGTTCCAGGTGCAAAGCTCTCGTCTGCTCGTTCGAATTTAAGATCAGCGGTTTTGAAGCAGAATTTCCGTAACGGTCCATAATGGGCTTGGTCAATGCAGCATGCTGAAGCGAAACATACGCAATCGAATCCTGAGGACTCTTGATCGGAGGAACAAGACGGAAGGTAGGCGAAAGGTAGTAACCAACGTCCTTCATCATGTGCATTGTGTTCTTTAGAAAGAGTGGAATCGAATCCAACTCATTGAAGAGGCCTTTGTAACTAATCCTCAGCATGTTGAAGTCGGGATCACCATAAACTTCACTATAATACTTCTCTGGTGTAAGCGTCTTCTTTAGACCATGACGCAACGTATTAAATACTACGTATGGTCCAGAATTGTCAGGCCAATAGAAAACTGGAACTGCATCTCGGACATGAAAATACGATGCTGATCCCTTCCAGTTTGAAAGTCCCCGTGATCCATTGTGAAAATAGACTAGCTGGGGCTTACTCTGGTCTGCCTCTGGGTTAATTTCTTTCGCTTCTTGTCGCGTTTTGGCTTCCATGAAGGCGGCAAACAAGGCAGCAGGGCCACCGATGTAGACATTTTTCCTGGCATCATCTTTCGCTGGCACTGGGTCATCGTCAAGTTCAATTTCTATGATATTACCATTTTTGTCCCAGATCTCCCGATTCTTGGCTGGATGAACTTTTCCAATGTCATTAGATTCAACTATCTCGGGG
The DNA here is from genome assembly GCA_024741275.1 of Chironex yamaguchii. Lineage (NCBI taxonomy): Eukaryota > Metazoa > Cnidaria > Cubozoa > Chirodropida > Chirodropidae > Chironex > Chironex yamaguchii. The sequence goes on along the minus strand of JANTCA010015222.1, from coordinate 5,925 downwards.
AATATCTTGCCAAACAAGTCAATTATCTCGGGTCCAGCGTATATTTGATCAGTTATCTGGAAATAGAACACAAAAGAGTCACAAAGGTAAAAATTAATAATAAAAAACGAGGCAAATATAACCGGCAAGAGGCGCACACGAAAAAAATGTCATGATAAGAAATTAAATCAGTTATGATTTCTCGACAAATAAGAACTCTTTTAAAACCCCATCACCAGACTGAACGACAATTTATTTTCTCAAAACCATTTTCAAGACTTCGGCATAATAGTTGCTCTTGAAATGAATTACAAGAATATAGTGGACTCTGTTCCAAATTTCACCTAGTTGAGAACAAGGATGGACATAAACGCCATCGTTCAACCTGAAATCTTACTATAGGTTGTGGATATCTCTCCATATCCATCGTTACTCCTTACTTTGATCTGCAATTAAATTAACAAAAAACCATAACGACAACCACAAGATTTAACAGGTACTAACAAATACCTGTGTCAGAAGAAGGTAAGTCCAACTATACACGTGAAAAGCCGATCGTGCTAATTTTAAGTGCCAAAAAATGCTATCGTACCTGCTTTCGTTCTTCTGCTAAACTTTGCAATTTTGATATCACTGTGCTTCCCGACGTCAGCTCTGGAATGTCCTTTTTCTCCAATTTAATTGTACCAAGAAAAAGTGGATCTGCCATTTCTTCAACTAAGGATTCTCCGATGCTCCGTTCTACCAGATAATATCCAATTCGTTCGTTCTCCTCTATGGCTGTACCGTCGTCCTCTTGTCTCCCCTCGTCTCTCTTGTTGACCTAAGTTTCTTTTTTGCAACCTAAAATTTTGCCAGTTTTAAAGAAATTTCCTGTTATGATGACGTCAGAGCTTTCTGAGCAAAAGTTCCGCTAATCCCAAATAAGGGTTTACATGTGGGTACAACTCTTAAGCAAACGTCAAAATAAAGGTAAATTCGACGAAGTCAGTTGCATAATTGACTGTCAACAAAAAATTGTTCAGTAGAATACGTCACAAGACACTCAAAAAGTCTTGCTTTGCATGTTTCTTAAACTTACGAAACAACGTCTGCAGCTTCATTTACACCTTTACTTAAACATGCCTTGCGCCACATCATTGACAGAGTTTTGACCTTTTGAATGTTTAGTATTCCACACATGTTACACTTAGAGCAAGATTTTCACGAGGACGTTTTTATCTGCGACAAGCCATATCAATATGATTTTAAGCTAGTCTGACCTCATCTGACCTAGACAAGTTTCGTGCTGTTGCCAAGGTACGTCTTGTTCATTGCATCATTACAAATAGTTACCTGTGGCCTTTGTTCCAACATACGGATCTATTTGTTTGTAGTGGGTTTAATGAATACCAAGGATACCATACAATTAATCAGTAATACATCAAAAGTGAACGACACTGGCATTGAATGAATCAACTACAAACCGGAAAAAAACTTGTTGCTCCTGTTCACTTCTGTATTGACGGGAAAAGGCGAAGTATCTTGATTACCCAATTAAGTTCAATGCTTGTTTACGAGGTTTAGACAAAAAAAATAAGAAAATTGGTAATAATAGGTGGGAGGGCTTGAGCGCAAAACATTACACAATTGCAAACCACTGATCCCCTCTTCCACACTCGCCCACCCCCACTCCTCAGTCGTTTTTCCCGTGCTACACGATACTGCTGTTGTTTAGTGAATTTGTAACCAAACTGGTAAATTGGCATATTTTTATAAAAATGATTTCCGTCCAGAACTGTATTATTCCAACTATCTAGAGTTATATATTTTCAAGTATCATGGTGTAGATATTACTTTGATCATCGTTTTCAAGTTTATTATCTCAAGGTTTTGGTATACGTACAACTAAACTGACCTGTGTATGTGCTTGACATTACATCGAAAACCATTCAATCTGTAGCGTATGACGGCACGGGGAAACAGGTGGGGGGATTGGGGTGGTTGTTGTCGTCAGGCTTAGTTTTATGGGTATTTTCCCTTACCTAACCCTATAAAGTCGTCTAACAAATCTTTTTGTATTCTGTGTAGATCTTACGGAGCATGATTTCCATAACTGGGGACTTGGTCAGTCCACTTTTCCAGCCGTTTACAAATGTATTAACAAGCAGAAACGGTTATCTTGACTTCCTTAAATTCACCATAATCATCAAAACTGATGTTAGTACACGACATGTGCATTTATCATACACTTGCATACACGTTTTTGATACCTGCCACTGATTACGAAAGCCTGGTTGGCCTTGTAGTCGTTGATTCGTCTTCCAGATGCGCTGGCTGTCTTGTAGGGTAACTTTATGAAGTCTTTTTATAATCATATAAATTTGCTTGCTCCGGGAAAATATTGAGTCTATGTACACCCACAGTTAAGGTTGAACTGCGACACGATCACTAACATGCTTCTATTCACGTGGTGTACCAAACTGACGTATCATAAGATACATTATTGCATAGCGTTGTCATAGTGCATGGACATTCGCCAGACAGATCTTGTTGAAAACCAAATTATACGTCATTGCTGATGTCATTTGACACATTGACATCTGCATTTACTATGATGTAAATTGCAAATTGCTAACGAGTACATTTCCGTCGCAACATTAGTGACAACCCAAGTTTTTGAATTTTACGGTCGCCAACAGTCAAATTGGAGTTCTTCAGTAGTGAAGTTATAAGTGTGACCCCTTCCTAATCATATAACTGTGGGATTTAATACTTTGCAGTCAAGATATTAAAATTCTCCTTTTATGCATCTGATCAGGAATTACATACATCTTAAGCCTAGCTAGAATTTCTAATGTTCTCTATAGTAACTTTTTCCTCAAATCGGGAATATATGATAGTCCTGTGGATAACAGCAGCCTTTCAGTTGCCGGGAGGTACAACACAAGCACTCACATTACAAACTCATTTTTGTTTGTATTCATTTTTATTATATTTAATTATAATCATTCCTTGGTGAATTCATGCCAAGCACACAGCATCGGATACAGTGCATCTTGCATCGTGTACCAAATCATGGCAGCCACATACCCATTCATATCAAAATAATCGTCTTCTTAAATCACACATTCAAGGTAACGTCAAGTCCCCTTATACTGCATTCACCACAAAACGTACGTCTTCATTAGGGTGGGTACGTCTTCATTAGGGTGGGTACGTCTTCATTAGGGTGGGTACGTCTTCATTAGGGGAAGGGTGGGGAGGAAAGGTGGGGAGGGTGAATGTGGACTAAAGACCTTAACGGTCAGGCCTTTATCTCTTAACTGCTTTTACGATGCATTGACATTTTCGTATAGCGCTGTTGAGGCTAATAAAAGGGGGGACATTAAGGAGGGGTGGATGTTTGGATCATGCCTGGATACCCCCCTGATGTTAAGACTGAAAGCAGCTTTTCAGCTTGATCAAACCATCACCCTAGTAACAGCAAATCTGAAACGCAATGTATGTTTATCAATCAGTTGTCAGTGGGCGTTTTGTGTTTCGTGTCGCAATTGGTTTCAAACACCTAAGTTCAAGAGTCCGAAAGCAAGGTTGTCACTTGATGAGAAATTTGCTCTTTTGTGAATCAAACTATTTACATATTGCGGAACAACATTAAAACAGGGTGTAATTTTTTCTGATTTTTAGATATGTTTAAAGAGTTTTGAAGAGAGTCTTTTTATTAAGCCGAAGTATGTAAGGAGCAATTCTGTGCTTGTCTTATCTAATGTCGTCGTAAGAAATAAACTAAACTGATGCATCCCCCCGATTTATCAATTGGACGCCGTATTCGCTCATAGAAATAACACATTACCTCTGTCCAAATCTTACACGATTTTTCAGGCCTTCACCTTGCAAAGGAGTGCATATCAATCTTTTAATAATAAAACCTTGAAAGATGATTTCATAAGAAGAAGTTATCATGACGAGCGTCAGCGGGAGGCTAGACGTCCACCAAAAACTAGATTCATCGGTCACCTCTTCATTTAGAATTACTTTAGCCAAAAGCACTGTTGCACACAGGATTTGGAAACCGACAAACCCGCTGGGAAAGTTGGCACGCAGTTAGTAGTTAATTTCAAGATACAAAGTTTCGCATTTAAAACTGACAATTGTTAACAGAGAGTTTCCCTATTAGCCACTAGCTACTGACGGCAAATCTAAAAACTCGCCTTTCAAATTGGCGAAATTACGCTGACAGGATACTGAAATGCTTTTCTCATCTGGCACTCTTCAGAGTCGGGCGGATCCAGCATAAAATCTGATCGTAGCAAAATTACTTAAAAAGGGGCGTGGTGTACAGAGGGACTAAAAATAAGGGCAAAACGCATTCACAAGTAAACTTTTCGTGACTTTTATACAGTAACCCAAGCATGTGCAAGTGAAAGGAGCTTTTAAGGGTAACAGCCTGGGCCGTCGCGACGGGGGATGTTGGGGTGTGTGACACCCCCTGAAAAAAGCATCTGTCGGCAAATGAAACCTTAAACCTGCATTGTTTCGGCAAATTGGTAAATTTTGACAATTTCTGCTGGTAACTAGTCGGCGCTCTCTACGAATGGTTCGCAGAACATAGATATATCCTCAAATACTCTAGTAACAGCTAACATTAATAAATGAGAAAGGCCGTTAAGCCTGGATTCCATATAGCTGTAGGTGCGGTAAGGTTGTTTTCTGCCATCTTCTATCGTCCTGGCATCGCAGACAATTATTTTCTAATGGAAACACTTTGTTCTGGTTCCCTGGGCATGTGTCTGAAGTACCTTTAGACTGCTGTAACAGCCAGTAAATAGTTGAACTTGTTGAACTTTTCCCGGCCCTTACGGTAGTCTCCCGGTTGTTTAGCAGTACTTGACAGGCCTGTCTGCAGCACCGTGAGAAAACGTTTCCATTAGAAAATAATTGCCTGCGATGCCGGAACAATGGAGGATGACAAAATGGCAGAAAGCAACCGCAGGTGACCTTATAGCACCTTATAGCACCAGGCTTTATTAAAGGAAGGCTGTTATATGGAATTCTGCAAAGTATGAAATAGTTCTTTTGACAGGAAGAGCTTGATATTTTCAGAAATGAATTGTGTGGAAATTCACAGATTCTTTACAATTTGCTTTAATTTTACAAGCTAATATCTCAGCAAAAAATCTTTTTTGATGAAAACTAAGCAAAGCATGGCATAATAATCGAGTTAAGAGAACGAATAAATCAACACACTTCCCAGACATGGTAAGCTGTAATAACCATGCCCTTTGTTGAAAAATTTAAAACATTACACCCCCCCTTGCAACGCTGCCTTCCCGACGGCCCTGGTAACGGCATAAACAAGCTCTGTCATTAGCTAAAGTTACAAGGTTCGTTAAACAAGATTCATGTTTCTTTGACAATTAAGAGGAACTAAGATGTTAAGATAGATCATATACTAAGACGTGCCTATTTGATAACGAGCAAATGACCTTAATCTGAGAGTTATTTTACAATTACCATGTTACCTAAGTTCTCTGCCACTTGGCAAACAACACGTAGTACAGTTTTAAAGGAAGGCCACGTACACGACAATTCAGGCTTAAAGCCTGAAGTAGAATTTTTCACAACTTACTTCAAATTTAAGTAAATCTTATCTGATTTAATTTCTGCATTGCATCGATCATGGAAAAGGGAATAGTAAATAGTTAAAAAGTCAAGACAAGCAGCCTCTAGTTGCTTGATAGAAAGTAATTGACAGTATGTTTGTCATATTCTACTGAAAAAAATCGAATTTCTTATAAGACGAATTTGGTTTTCACCACTTTGCAAAAAGACGCTTGTTCCCACCGGTTTGTGTTGTGACGGTGTCCTTTTGCATTGGCTCGCAACACTTTATGACATTTTGTGATTGACTGGCAACTCTCAGGACATTTCTTCATTGGCTTGCAACCCTTTATGACATTTTGT
>JANTCA010015221.1:0-11761 GCA_024741275.1 Chironex yamaguchii | reverse complement strand
CGGTACCAAATGAAGCTTTTATGTCTTTGAAAAATAGACGTACCGATGGAAGCTTTTCTGTCTTTGAAAAATAGACGGACCGATGGAAGCTTTTATGTCTTTGAAAAATAGACGTACCGATGGAAGCTTTTCTGTCTTTGGAAAATAGACGTACCGATTTAAGCTTTCATGTCTTTGTAAAATAGACGTAGAACTTTGGATTTATCAAAATTACATTCGCTCATATCTATATAAGAAAAAAGCCATCAAAACACCATCCTTTCGCTTTGAGACGCAAGAAAACGTATTTGTTTTCATTTGCCTTGTTCTCCACTATTTCAAGTAACAAGTAACTGAGCTTGCTACCAATGGTTCTCCATGAAACGCCACCATGAGGCCATCACATTAATCATGCAAATAAATTCAGTAAACATAATATTCAACACACCACACATTGGAAATCCAAAGGCAGCTGCTTTAAAGCCCATCAAGAAATCTTCTCAAATTTTGTTCAGAACATCTTCGTCAGTGTCTCAAGTAACCAAATTAGTTTTCAACCAATGGATTTCTATGCAATATCACTGTCATATCAACCCTAGAAATATATTTAGTTAACACAATATTCAACACAACAGACATTGGAAATCCAAAAAGCAACTGCCTTAAAGCCCATCAAGAGGGCTTCTAAAATTAAAACCATCTTCGTCGCGGACTTAGGTAAAACAAACCACTTTTCTACCATTTGCTTCTTGATCAGCACCATTCGTGTAACTGTTATAGTAGCCATACTAAGAAATGCAATTAAGATTATATTTAACACAGTAGACGTTGGAAATCCAAAAAGTAACTGCTCAGGAGCAAATCGAGTACTTCTAGGTTAAAGTTATCTATTAACTATGTCAAATCAATGTTTATTAATATAGTTGCAATTGATATACGAGCTGGAAAACTATAACCACCAAGCCGATAATACTCAGTTTAAGACACATGACTCAAGCTAATCAAACTATACTTCTAACTTCTAACTACACTTTAGACATCTTCAGAGAAATCAATAACAAGGTCGCATATCTCAAACGGAGACTGTTGAAAACAATGCTAACTGAAACAAATGATGTGTAGTGTAGTGTTTTGGTAAGAGACAATTTGTTTGTTTAACTACTAACAAACAGTAGTTGATGAAGTGATAGAAAAACAGTTTAATAAATTCAAGGTATGTCTCTTTCCCTGACAGTTATTAGCTTAGTTGTGATATTTATTAATGGCCAATGATGATTAATCAAAAGTATATAGGTAGTCTCAAATGGATCCTCAGTGATGAAAGAAGAGTTGTATAAGTAAGTTGAAACTGATTCCCAATACATGAGCATATAACATGAACTTTTGATGAGTAATTACTACTTTGAAAATAGAAAACATTTGTAACTTTACCGCCCTTTAAAAAAAGATAACGATTCATACGCGAATTTTCGTACTTACAGGACAAATTAAAAAGGGTGAATAATTAGGAACATCTGGGTATTTAATCTCTAACATATACATTTCAGCAACTTCATATGATGTGCAATGACTAAAGTATATATTACTCCCAGCTCCGTAATATTATATGTACCTAAATAAATCTCAGGTACAGCTTTAGTCATCAAAAACAGTTACCTATATCCCAGTTTGAAGGGTATATTACAGTCTTTCACGAGTCTAGACTCGGGAAGAGACAAGCGATGAAGTTTTAAAGTTCTCTCTTTTTGATGTCATTGTAATCGTGTTCCCAAATAATCAAATTTTAACCAGGATATTAATTCAGTGTGTGATACGAATTATTATTCCTTATGTGTGAACCACGTCTTCCGAAACGAGAAGTGACCCACAATAAACTTACATCTTATTTTTTCAAATGTGTGATTCAAAACGTAGCCTTAAAATTTTATAAATGTTTTTGTCAAATCTGCTCGCGTCCGTCTGATATCCTTAAAGTAGCTTCATCAGATTGCAATTGTAAAATGTAGCAAGAGTTTTCAGTCCGAGCAAAACAAGCTGATCAAAGTGTAACAGAAAAAATGAAAACTAACAACCTCTGCATTGTCCATTAACATAACTTTCCAAAATTTTAAAAATAACATTGACAATGCAAAATGTCACTCCTATCGACCAGTGCAAACGTCGATAAAAAAGTATTAACAAAAGGTAATTAAATCATTATTCCCTTTCATATCTTTTACACAACGCACACATACAGAAACATATATATATGTATGTATATGTACATTTGTATATATATACACTCATCACTGATCATCGACTGCTTTCAATTAAAGCCATAGAAGGTACACAACAACCAAAGAAAATGTTGTCACTCAATTTGTGCGATAAACCATCACCTATACACACATTTCACTGTGTATTTTTGCGTATGTCTTGGACGAGGTACAATAATCGTATTATTACCTCCGCCAAAGAGTTTATGATTTCGCCCGTGTTTTTTTGTCTGTCTGTCTGTCTGTCTGTTTGTTTGTTTGTTCGTTCGTTTGTTTGTTTGTTTGCTTGTTTGTGTGTGTGTGTCTGCCTATCTTTCTGTTAGCAAAATACTTCAAAAAGTTGGAAAGTATCGCCCTGAAATATTGGCAGAATGTTGATATTCTGGCTGCCTCAAGCTTTCTTTTTGGTTACGATCCGGATCAAATCCTAGGTTAGGTATCATTTTGAAATATTTGGTAACGATAATTTCGTAAAGCTACAACTAGTGCAGTAATCCTTCTGCGTAAAACCTAATTGTCATGACGTCTATTAGTAAAACTCATTGGAATATTTGCAAAAATGGAAATCGCACCTGACTCCATTGGCGTTTCCATTCTCCGGGTGCTCCTGGTTGAGTGTGTACTAGGTGGGGTGTACCAAGGACCAAAACGTACATACGCTTTGCAAAATTGAATTTATACTCTCCTATTCGCGTGACTGCCTGTCTTGCAGATCTCCTAAAATCATGTCTTTCAACGAGGAAGACCTTGCTGTCTTCTGTTCACAAGTTGTCATTAATTTAGAAATGCAGCCCTTCATAGGAAGATAGGGGAGGCGCGGCGGTCAATGCATATATAAAGCGTACGAAGTGCGGAAAAAATCACCAAATTTGAGCGTACCCAGGCCTCCAATGCTCTAAGATTTTGTTATGAACAAGTGAAGCTCTAACACCAGTTTTGTCGCTTCCAGCCATCTATGTTTTCCTGTGCTTGTAAGCGAGCAGATATTTTCTGAAAACTGCAAAAGGCGTTTCATGTACCTGGAATTGAATGCAAATTGGAGAGAGTTTAACTACGTGATGCTTCGTTAATGACTGCCTGCTCAAACATAAACTAACATAGGTAAACGACGGGATGAAATAGTGGCGATGAACATAAAAAGGGATGTATATAAAAATGCACCAAAGTAAACATCAAAAGACAACAGTACGATGTATGGCGCATCAAAATGTGAGCTGAGACAACAGGAATCAAGGGAAAGAGGATTTTATACATGTGATAGATAAAGCAAGAAACGAGGGAAGAAATTGTAGGAATGCGGATTAACAAATACACACATGAAAGATGTAATAACATGCAACCTAATAGTGTACATTCGTATCTCTCAGATGCAGGGTAATCATATCAAATAAAATGCTACACGGGTAGACCTCCACTTACTTTACATGAAATCGCGGTTCAACACCTTTTGTATCACATAATTGACATCCTACTACTGCAGCCAATGCAATTAAAGTTATAAGACCATCCACAAGTGCATCGAAACATTGAAGAAGTAACATAAAGTTTTTCCTTCCACGGCTTCGCAGCGTTTTAGCATGACTTTGTTTGTGTCTTTCTTTGTATGTTTCTAAAAGCTGAAGAAAAAATTCCAGATTACAAGCAATACTCTAAAATATAATGTATACAATCTTCTTACAGGTAAGATTTGAGTACAATTATGGCTGATTCATGATGGATGTTGCTCAGAAGACGAGCTGACATGGCAGAGTAGAATATACATGACCATGGCATAGAAAGAGCCAGAGATATTTCCAAGCAATCATCGATCATGATATCATTAAGTTCACTTCAAAGAAACAAATCTCCTCAGGTGGCGATTAAACTCAAACGATTCTATTTTATTGGTAGAATGCTCTAAATAATAAGCTACCGAGACGTTGTTTCTCGGAGATGAATCTAATGATGTTATGGATGATGACTGCGTCATTAAATATTACTAACGAGAACGCAAGCTTATACAGTGCTTCCTCGATTATCCAAACTCCGGGTCAACGCGGATTTATAACAGATGTTCGGATATATTAAAATACTGGATAAAAGAATCTTTAGAATAAAGCACTGCAGCAATCTGAAAACTGTAGACCTCAGTCTTCGATCATCAAAATTGGATTGTTTATTAATCTTAGCAGAAGAAAACTTTTAATTACTGTAGCTACGAAGATAATTTATTCTAAATTATTTTTAGATTTTTGATCTTTGAACTTCAAAAATGTCACACGGATAATCGAATTTCTGTTGAACGATGTACTGTTAATCGAGACGACACTGTACTATCATACAAAAAGGATGGTTTAGCTACAAGGCTGTCGAACGGACAGGCCATGCAGCCCGATTAACTGTCTTCTACACGCACATGACCGGTCTAAAATGTAAGGAAATTTCTTACACCGATTTCGAATTACTATACGCCAAGAAGTCACAATTTCGACTAAATTTTAGGCTTACACAAATATATACCGGTATGTACTAGCAAGCATACACGTTTATAAAAAATTTAGCCACGTTCCTTCCAGGGGCCGCGTTGCATGTCCCCCCTTTTTTTTTTGCTAAGTAAAAAAATCGAAATTTGAAACATTATTTGCATCAATTTTACGCTGAAGGAAATACATTTTATAGGCTTTTTGGAGCGACATTTTTTAGGAATTCTTGGTCCCTCCACCTTCAATATCGTGGCGCGGCCCCTGTCTTTGAGAGTCTTTATTACGAAGTAATGTACAATTTTCCCGTCCTTGCTTCTTAGACTTGGTTCCAGTTCCCCTAAGGTGTTGGTTTGAACTCCTTCAGGCGGGTTTACACTATGATAATTATAAAAATACAAACTCTGCATACACTTGGTGTGCCCATAAAACAAACTGACAAAATACGTGTCCTGGTGGAATGTCAGCCATTTTGAAAGACTTAAAGGTGTTGAAAAGAACATTTTATCGCTGATTAAAAATGTTTTTCCTCAAGATGGATTAAAAATTGAGTTGAGAAGAGAATACCATTAACTTAAAGAAGCAGTTTACATTATCCTATTCTCTAGGTTGGTGTTACTATAACAACAAAACAGTGAAATGTGAAGCACACAATATCCGTATATAATAGTCTAAATCCGCCATTGAAAATGATCAAAGCATCAGGGAGTTAATCGGGGTTCATATTGATTGATTATTTCCTTTCACATGAGCCTCTCACCCACGACAACACCAACGTCAATCTTGCCCATACCTTATACCACACATGAGTGACGTCAACAAAATAAAGTTATAATTATCATACTTGATCAGCAGTTTTCAAGCAATTTCCCGTAAGCTGAAGTAAAATTCCAGTTAATTCACTCTCTTTCCTTTGATATCCCAAACAATTTACTCGAAAATCTGTCGTTCTGTCCATAATCCAAGATAATATAAATTCACGTGTCATCTGAATATCAGAAAAGTCTAAATAGGACAGAGTATCTTTCTTTGCAATTGTTATCCTTTTGATTATTTCCTCGATATCAGTTGAGCACGCCTCAGTTTCATCTTCCAAATTAAACTCAATCTCCATTAACGCAGTAAGAGTTGTTGCACTGCTCTTAATGTCCCTAGCTAGCACTGTTAAAGGATGGAACAGTGGTTGGTAATGTTGAAAGAACTCCACAAATGTTGACCAATTTTCATATACATTTCCGAAGTGATTACTAGGTTGTAGTGAAAACTTGGAACAAATACAACAAGCTACAATCCACACATGATACACTAAGGTGTCATCAATGCTCATAAAATCAAGTTCTCCATGACTTAAGTGATCACGAAGTCGTGGCCCTGCCGGCTGGACAAATATATCGAGAATCATATTCCACAGGTTGCTTCCGAGAACATCAACGAGACGATTTTTAGAACCATCCGGAAGGTGAGTCACAAGGATCTGTTTAAAAGAAAAAAAAATGGACCAAAAGTGCTAACAAAAAAGAAAAAAGGTTCGGCAAGACAAGGACAAAAGCATAACACTTTTTGTAAGAAAGTGCAATTGGGTTATTTGGCCTCATAAGAAGCAAATATGGCCAAACCTACGTTGAGCAGAAAACTTACACTTTAGTTAGTGCACAACGTTCTTATGGAAGGCCAAAGTAGGCTTATGCACGTCGGAAGAGATCGAAGGCGACACAATGCTCTTCTTTTGTAAGCTGCTATCTTACTCATGGTTGGGCTGGGCAACACCCCTATCCCTTGGGTAACCTCTTTCATAGGAACACTGTTACTCATTTTACAGACCGAGAAGGAAGGAAGGTTGAGTAGACAAGGGTACACGAGAAATCGAACTTGAATCTTTCGCTTAGAAATCAAGGCCAGTTTGACTAGACTAATGTGCTAGCACGTAACTGTTAGGAATGGATTGTATCTCTTTCCTTCAGACACACCAAATGATACAAATGTATAAGAATGGAGGCTATAGTGATTCCCCTCCAACTGCTGACGTTGTCCACTTTAAAATCTCTAATTATGCTGCAAATAAATACGCCCCTATTCTTATAAAGCATGAAAAAGGTTTTGAAAATTCTTGACTTTATGGACTCAGTGGAAGCCATATAGATAGGTGTCTCTGTACCAGATCATTTCTAGTAGCCTGATGATGGGAGAAGTGTCTCTCGAAACGTAGCTCATAGAAAGCATACGACTCATGTCATGATAAAGCTCCTGTCTAAATGAAAAAGGTATTGTTGAGGTTTTGACAAGTGGAAATGAGCTTTCATGCCACAGTTAAGAAAAGCGTTCTTTCACTTGGGATTAAGCACGCATCTTTGTCTGATGCAGTATGACATAGATGATTTACATTCCGTAATGCCCAATCGTCAAGCGTACGGAATACGACACACTTCTTCATTACGTACGTTGTTTTATATTGAAAAAGGAATTGGGCGACAAGAAGTAGTTTAATTGGTTTGACATTGTATCCCTTGCCACATTTTTTTTACTGGTAATGATGCACATTCCTCTTTTACCTATTATTTTGAATAATCTCAATATTCTTCTCTATATTACTTGCTTATTGACTTCAGTTTCTACATCTTTTCCAATGCGTTTTCAACAACATATCTTCCTGCCAGAGCGGATGATGAAATGATGGATCCTTTACGTGAGACCTTCCAAAAATGGAGACTGGATTCAATTGTACAATGCAATGTACAGGGCGTGCCTATCACTATACCAATTCTCATAATATCCCAAACTCAAAAACATACCTCAGTTAAGGTGGTGTAATGTGAGTTTGCCTCTGCAGTCTGGATTCTTTCACTGCATTTGTTAACAGCACTGAATAGACAACGCAAACCATGTTCCAATAATGGCAGCAAGGCTGTTAATGAACACGCTATCCTGTCAACAAAGACAAACAAATATATAAAGTGTAAATTCACAACTTACATACATCTATGAGGCAATGACTTCATTGGATATCAAGGAAGGTGGTTTATCAATCAATAGAAGAAAGTAGATAGGTACACTGACTTGACATATACTTAGAACACATCTCGTACAGCAACTGCATTGTAAGCAGAATGGTTTGGAAACCAGTTTAATCAGTGTTATCTTTACTTCCTATGAACTGACTGACTTGTCTATATCCCAAGCAAATGGCGACTGAGTTTGATTTTGTTACAATGTTAACAAAGTATGTCGCAGCAACAGGAGCCATTTAGCAATAATGGTTCCCTTTATTCCAGTGAAGAACTTTTGTCTTAACAAAAATCTGAATGGAATACTTTCAGTGACTTGCACAAGCATGACCTTCTTCGATCAAATCTTAATAAATCCATAAATTAATTGTTGTATCATTTCACTGAATAATCTATTTTTGGTACAAAACTTCAAAGTCTTCTTGAAAATTTGCGACACTGTTCTACCAAAAATACTTTTTTCTTCCGAGACTCTTCAGGGTATGGAGTGTCAGACAGGCAAGTATAAATATATGGCAACCTTTCTATAATAAACATTGATTGAAACTAGCCAATTATGAACAATAAAGATGGATGATAAAAAAGTAAAATGAAAAACAAAGCGTTATTGGAAGAGTTCAACTACAAAAGTGGAACTTTTCTGCCCACAGAGTCCTGGTTTCCCTGTTTCAATGTAGACAGATGCCAATACACTTAGATGGAAGGATGATATTGCTACACAAATTACCAGAAAATAAACCTGTCGACATACCTTTTTTCAGTAAATAAGTCAAAAGCCAACATCCATGACCTCATCATACCTACTGGCACAAAATTAGAACGCTTGAAAATTCTGTGAATAATCCCAGGGACCATAGGTGGTCGACTATGGTTCACGTAAAAATTGGACATCACATCTATTGCCTTCTTTAAGCTTAAGTGTTTTCTTGGCTTCAGTTTGGACAAAAGCATTGGTTGTCGGTTTAGCAGCATACCAAGGGATGGTATAATTATGACCATGAATGCTGCATACCTAACAAAGACAAGGTAAAAGATAGAAAAGCTTTCCAAAACAAATGTGTACTACAGGGTCTCATACTACAGAAAGCTGTGAGGGTATCAAAATTGCACCTTTATGTTCCCAAAGGACATATGTTGTGCTTAAATCTTCACCGGTTAAACTTCACTTCATGCATGGTTAAACTCTGAATGCAACAAGGATTACGGAGTGACTAACAGACACCATAGACAATTGGCAAATGCATTCAGATCCATGCAGCATTGCTTAGTAAATTGCCATCTACCATTATGAAAACACATTGATCTTGCTTCCGTGATCATGCTCCTTGGCTCGATATAGAGCTTGACTCAGTGCTTTGGTGATAGGGACACACAAAAAAATCAAAATAAATATCTTAAAACAATCAAAAATTTGTGTTTAATAGTAATATATAGCCACTTGAGTCTTTCCCTTGTACTTAACAGAGATACCAGCCCTATTTGGGACTATGATATTACCACTCTTATACAGTATTGTGAATTGCCCATTTAGAGATCACCAGGGTAACTGCTGCATAAGCCAGGGGCCCCTCTTTGCTTCTACCAGGTTTTATGTGGGCTATCTGTTAAAAAAATGCCCCCTCCAAGTATAAAGCCAGCCATTAAGCCTACTCAATGAATGTAATACATAAAGTTAAATGGGATTGCAATTATTTCAAAATCTAATGTTAACTATGCTTCTATGTCTTTGCAGTGATCAATTTCACCTGAAAATGTTCTTACTAAGATTCTCTCTGTGGTAAGTTTGAAAATCACAGCCAAGTTCAAAGAAAGATACTGAAACAAGTACACATGCAGCTGTCAAAAGCTTGGTCAGAAGGAAAGGTTAAAGAACTCTTAATGAGTTGGTGCTTTGACAATAAATACCCAGTATTTTGGAGGAAGACTAATGCCCAAAATGCTACAGATCTAAATACCTGAATCACAAACATTTCGCACAAACCACCTCCAAACTTAGGCAATGGCTTAAATAGACTTTTACTGAGGATGGTAACAAAACAAAAAACCTAGCTCTTATGAATACGATAAAAGTTTTGAAAAAACAGTTTGCAAGTTAAAATAACCTTTGAAAGCAGCTCTGAAAAAGGCCAATACATTCCCTAAACCCAGAACTGAAATCAGCTACTTTTGGTATAGGGATGCTACAAAAAACAAAAACATGGACATCGTCCAAGAGTCAACAGCAATAACAGACTAGAAAATGTCCCACTGAAGTAATAACCTTTGAATGTATGGGCCAAATCTCTGACTATTACTCTATGCAGCTCACAATTCATCTTTAAATGCCACATCTATAAAGCAAATAGTTCAACTGGTGCATCAGCTGGAATAAGAAACCAAATTTTCAGGCCTTGATTACCAGCATTACCTGGCACAGAGATACTGTCAAGCGCAGATATCCATGAACTATAGATATCATACATATTGCATGTCAGAGAAAAGTAGCATAG
This sequence comes from Chironex yamaguchii, assembly GCA_024741275.1. Taxonomy (NCBI): domain Eukaryota; kingdom Metazoa; phylum Cnidaria; class Cubozoa; order Chirodropida; family Chirodropidae; genus Chironex; species Chironex yamaguchii. The sequence goes on along the minus strand of JANTCA010015221.1, from coordinate 1,577 downwards.
ACAAGCATTCAAGTAACACAGAAAAAAAACATAATACAAAATACTCAACATTTGAAAACATACTCTATCTGAAGCTCACCAAGCAGTGGAAACCCATGCCATACCACATTCCGTAAATTAAGTCCTCTGGGTGAACCCATTATTGTCCATAATAAATCATTTGCTGTTGGTCCTAAAGCCATTCTTATGACCTGTGATTGCAATAAATCCTTAAGCATTGATGGGCAAGGTTTAGAAGTGTCTTTCTCACAGCAGCAGTATATGTCTCCTAATGCTTTTTCGAGTACGATAGATGCCAATTGTATTAGTAAATTGGTTTGGATACCTGAATTTTCCTTGAGACATGAGTAGCAAATAAATAGAATATCAGAATTATTAGTCCATTTTGTAGAGTCTTTGTACAATTGTTCCAACTCGTCAAGATGTAGGCTCTTTATATACTTCCAAGATGCCATCATGTAAGGATATACCTTCCTGATAATACTAGCAAAATTATCCTTATCCAACCCTTTATAATAAAATTTTAAAATAAATGTTAGTCTTTTTGAATTATAATCATAGAATCAGTAATTGATATACAGAGACCCAGGATGGTATTAACATTTGATGTAAGGAGGGTGTATGTTCTCTATACTACAAAGGAGTTAATTTCTATTAACATGACTTCCATGACATTCTTTAGTTTGGGTTGGGTCAAATCTCTTGGGAAACTTTTGTTAAAGAACAAATGATACAATTTAGAACTTCTCATAAATGATGCAAAAGAACTTCTAATAAATCATGAACTAAAATTTGCCACGTCCTCCACCTATTCCACAGATGCACGTTGAGTTTTCTACTTAAAACATTATTTTCTACCTAAATTGAGAGTAATGAAAACAAGTTCAACTTGTTGTTATTAGCAGCATCAAGGCTATCGCCAGAAACTTATGCATGCTGGCCCACGTAGAATAATAAGAGAAGAATTACGGGCAGTAGTTATTATAGTACATTGATTGCACTCCTGTAAAGTTTAATTCAAAGCAATGAAGGGATAACTTGAAAGTTCTTAATAATATAAAATATCACAGAGACAGCTTCCATATGGATGGCCTGATTGACAGATGGATGTACAGAAGAATGGGCAGATGAATTGAGGGGATTGACAGACAGAAGAACAAATGGGTGGATGTATCAATGGATGGCTAAATTTGATAGATTAATGGAAAGTTTGATGGAAGTATGGTTGGGTAGTATAAATAATTAATGATGACCACCAACATGGCTAGCTAAATAAAAAGGTCGATTGATTGATAGATGAATAGTGCAATAGACAGAGAGATAAAACAACAGATTGATAGATGTATTAATCGATGGATGGATGGATGGATGGATGAATTAATTAATCAATGGCCAAATGAATCAATGAATGAATGAATCAATGAATGAATAAATCAGTGAATCAATGGACAGATGGATGCATGGATGAATGAATGAACGGACAGATGGATGCATGAATGAATCAATGGACAGATGGATGGATGAATGAATCAATGGACAGATGGATGGATGAATGGATCAATGGACAGATGGATGAA